>JAHWFP010188111.1:0-23305 GCA_023313725.1 Lithobius niger
AATGAAGAATTTCACCTTCCCTCCTGCAGAGAAATGAAAAGAAATTTACCGCCCAGCCGCCCTTACTTAAATCAAAAAGCGCAAATTTATTGGTTTAAAAAAGATTGTCCTCTAAACGATCCAATTGTAGTTCTCTTTCTTCTACACGTAACTGCGGAAGTAAGTGGTTTTAAAGCCAATTTGCCGATACGGGCTTCCCCGCGGAGCTGTACAGGTCCTGGCATTGTACTTGTGCCAGATCGTTCTCAATAATTATTATTATTTCATAAATAAACAGGGTTAGTCTTAAAATCACGCTGCATGATGCCCGCACCCACTGTTTAATTTTGTCGTCATCTAATAACTTAAAATCAAGGTTAACACCGGAGTGCCATTCAGGAGCGGATTCAGGAAGGTGCGGCCGCCGCCCCCCCCCCCCCTTCCTGTTTTAAATGTATAGGTCTTTTACGAGATCCTAATTTTTTTACACCGTAAATCGCCTATTAACCACCCTGGTAAAGCTTTGCCCCCCCCCCCATGATTTTTCCTGACTGCACCAGTGTTAGGGAAATATGGGTTCAAGTGTCACCAGGGCCGGATCTAGAATAATTCTATTAAGGGGGTGCTCTACCCAACTTCGTTGATTTAGTCAATTTCTAGCAGATGTAAAATGCTTTTTCGGTCAGAAATCGTGAAATAACCTATTGTTACAGGGAAGGGGGGGGGGGGCTGTAAAAGGGTTATTTCACGAATTCTGACCGAAAAACATTTGCTCTGCTAGAAATAGAGCACCCCCTTTAACAGAATTCTAGATCTGCCCCTGGGCAAGTTAAACTCATATTTCCCTAACACTGGTGCAGCCAGGGCAAAATCTTCGGAGGGGAACTAAAAAAAGCCAAGCTACGGAGCGATTTAGCACTGTATGCCTGGAAGCTGAAGCACTTTATGGTACACCATTGCCGTATCCGGCTTCTGGAGCGTACTTTTTTTCACGCATTCTCAATGAATTTACGTAACACTATGACACATTTCAACAAAAAAAGCAGAGGGCGAAGTAAGGAGAGGACCAACGGAAAAACGGGACCTTATTGAATTCACGGTACAAAAAACGGCAAAATCGTTTAGAAAAAAAAAATATTTGAGATCCTATCCCCATGAAACTCACAACTGTGAAAGGACATAAATAAATGAACGGATTAGAATTCGCTCGAACGAAACGAACTCCAGTGCCAGGGCACCGGATTGTTTTTATTCCTTGGTAGTATCAGAAAGTGAACGCAATTTGTCTTTGGCCCGTAGTCTGAACGCTGACTAAAACTCGTACTTGACTTGAAATGACGTCACACCTATTTAGTGCCATTCACCACCAGAACTTCGTTTGGATACATTTGGAAGAAATCGGGTGGTGAATGGCACTTAATAGGTGTGACATCATTCGACTTGAAACGACGTAGCACCTATTAAGTGCCATTCACCACCCGATTTGTTCCAAATGTATCCAAAAGAAGTTCTGGTGGTGAATGCAACTAAATAGGTGTGACGTCATTTCAAGTCAAATGACGTCACACCTATTAAGGGCCATTCAAGTTCAAGTCAATTCTGAACGGTGACTAAAACTCGTACTTGACTTGAAATGACGTCACACCAAGTCAAGTACGAGTTTTAGTCATCGTTCAGAATACAGGCCTTTGAATTGCGCCATTACTGTGAGTTTGTGGGTGTATGTGTTTAATATGTGTATTATACAGGCGTTTCGGTATTTGGGATTAGTTATTTCGGGTTAGCGTGAGTGGGCTAAGTGATATTTAGCTTCCTCCAAGTTACTACGTTGGTCGCAAAGCTAATCCCACCGACTATTAGGTCAAAGGGTTACATGAAGAATATGACCATTGCTACAAACCGTAACAATGCTCAAGTTTTCTTTTAACGTGTGAAGTAATAGTCGGTGAGATTAGCTTGGTAACTAATGCAGCAACTTGGTGGCAGCCACTTTTGCTCTGATTTAACTGCTTTGATTGGCTGACACTTGGCGGGTTCTTTCACCCTTGCGGGTTTTGTTTCAGATATCACTTCTTTCGTATCACAATAAAATAATAACTTCAACAACATGTGCACAATGTGTAAGGAACAATATGAATAATTTAATTGGCATGAATTAAAGTTCAATTTAATAATGTTGGATCGTCTGGGTATCCGGGCCGAAAAAATCGGACCCATGACCCACACGAAAATAATGACCAAAGTGACCTAAAGTGACTCCGTGACCAATGACGCATTCTATGTCTGACATACAGAAGTATAGGTCTCTGCAGGATGTTTACCTAATACTCAAACTTCTAGTATAGTGACCCAGCCTTTATTAAGAGACTGAATGTTACATGACATCCTTCACTATACCTTCTCAAATTACCTATAATTATTTGCTCGTCGTCAATGATTTGTGACCTGTGCCGCCAATTGTACCCACTAATCATGATTTGCCATATGGGCTCGTATTATTTCAATCCCTAATTTTTTCTTTATGCAATAAATAGGTTTGGAGTTTAAACCCCTTTATACAATCCGCGGGTTGAGCCGTCGGATTTAACACGAAAAAAGACGTACCCACAGACTGGACTGTAAACTAATCCGCCTATCACTTGTATGGTATTTGATAATTATTGCCAGTGGCCTGCACAGGGATGGGGCAGCCATTTTTGGAAAAAAAAGGCCTTTTTTTTTGCCCTTTTTAAAGAAAAAAAAACATGCCTTATGTTGATTTTTGCAACAAAAATGTTTGTCGCAGCGAGGAGAAAGGGCCTAGAACCCTAAAAAAGGGCATAAAGGAAGCCAGAAAGCCCAAAAAAGGGGCCAGAAATGGTTAAAAAGTGTGTGACAAGCAGGGAAAAAAAGTCCCTGAAAAATAAAGCGTCAGCGTGCTCCTTTACTGAAAGTTTTCCCGTTGCCGTATCGGATGTCTGGGCACGCTACTGAGTATTGCTTTCAGCCAGGACCCATACCCCATGGAGGAGACATTAAGGGGGTTAGACAAAATCTCGGCCACGACTGGCCCATTTCTGATCTGTTCGGGAATTGGCCAAGCAAATCGCATCGTTGTTTCGCGAGTCACGACGGCTACTGATAGCTAGTGGCGGTTTTCAAAATAATAATTTTTATTTTTACATCGATTTGCGGGGCAAATTTCTACTTTTATGAAATAGTTTGTAAAGTTATCACACAGCCACAGTTAAGCTATTTCTCTGCGCTTGGGGGAAAAAAAGCAGCACATTCGTATATCCGGAAAGTGTTCGAGGAAAGGAACGTTGCCATTCTGAGTGTCGCCCTTGGCTGGCAGAAAGCGGCAACGGAACAAATCAATCGCATCAGTGGCGCTTTTGGTGGCCTTATTGTCCAACCCAGCCGCGTATTGTATTTTTGATCCAAGATCCAGCCGGTAATATAGTAGAGCTCTGTCTATCCATATAATTAAACCGCTAACGCCCACGGACGAAATACGCATGCGTGTGTGCGTTGGGCCTAAAGCGAATGGAAAGTTGATCACGACCGGAGCCAGGCTTGGGCAATCGAAAAAGTAATTCTTATTTAACGTAATTAATTACAATTCTGCTGTAATTGGAATTGGAAAAGAAATCAGCAAAGTTGTAATTGTCATTTGTGGTTGAATAATTATATTTATTTGAAATAAAAAAAAGTTTTCAACATCGAACTCTCCCATCCCCTCTTCGTTACCGATGAAGTGGGATACAATTAGAGAAAATTATGTCTAGGTTGAAAAATTATTCCTTTAGTCTGAAAATATCTGATAACATTTTTTTTACTCCTTATCCATCTGGAATTTATTTATTTCCTTGGTAAAAACAGAAGCTTGCGTTACGTAACAAATTTAGTCCCACCCTCCCCCTACCCCCACTGTCACACTCCGTGAATCCTCCGGTTCCCTTATGAGACGTCGTTTGTATACAGCCCCTTGTTTTTCTCTGATACTGGATTCTATTTTTTTTTCAGTTGGAGCTTTTTTTTTTTTAATTATTATCTTTGAGCCTTAAATCAGCCGAAGCAGTTTAATGCCTATTTGGCTGAACCGGCTCAATTTCGAACATTACCAGACTTTTTGAGAGAAGAAATATCTGGTAAAGGGAAGAGCCAACCCGGGGATTTGAACCGGGAAACCTCCGATCATCGTTGGGGGCCGAAAAATTGTCTGTAGATTTGGCCAGAATAGTTCCCATAGGCGCTGAAGGAGCATGGTAGCCTCTCACGCTACCCTGTAATTGCAATTCAACGATTGTAATTGTAATTGAATGGGAGCAGAAGTAAAGTAATAGCAGCCGTAATTACATTAGGCCGTTGTTAATTGTAATTTTAATTAATTACATTTAAAAAATAATTTAACCTAGCCTGATCGGAGCCGTGGCTGGCATTTTGTTTGCATTAAATACGGGAGGGGTTGTCTGATCACGTCAACATCACCAATTCACCAATTACCCAAACCTTAACAAAAATCAAATACGAAAGAATAAAACCTTCATTTCTTTTTTCCTTTATTTTTAATAATGATTTGTTAATTTTATGAGCGGCACCACTGATGCTTGGCTAAGTCGAGTGAAAAGGAAAACCGAAAAGAAAAACAAAAACATTCGAACTCCAGATTCGTTTTTCAAAAGAGTGACTTGATCTGAAAACCAGTTGAACCAGATAATCCAGGTATGCCCAAGGAGAGAATAAGGTCGGGATGCTGATTATTACAGCTTATTACAAAACGCGCGAGGACGAATATGAATTCAAATATTATGCTCGAAAATCGAGGGTAACAATGGCGAAAGTAGTGCAGTCATCCTTCGTTCTGCACGACGAATATCGGCTGGAAATTTAAATAGTTTTGGCCGATGCTTCGTTTCATCTCGCTAATAAAATTTGTTTGGGACGGAGTTACGCAGCGAAATCTCGTTTGATGAAACTATTAAGATTTTGGCTCTGGTAGAATATGGCCTTATACTCCGTATTTGAAAAGTCGTTCTGACCTGTCCGTGTTCAAAACGAAGAAAGCAGCCTGCATTAAAGACTGGCTTTGTGAGGATATAAGATACACTAATCTGAGAAAGAATGAAAAGACAACTGCCCCGACGGGCACTCGAACCCAGAAATTGCCTCTAACCACTGCGCTACAGGGGCGGATACAGGCTCCAGCCAAGTTAAGTAGCTGTTCAGTCTTTCTCAGTGGTGACCAAGAGGTCACAAACATACATACAAGGAGGGAAAGCAACATTGCTTCTTGGCCTCCACACTAGAAATAATGCGAGTAGTAAATAAATAATAAATCACAAGGTAAAGGGTAAACGAAATTATTTATTTATTACTCGCATTATTTCAAGTGTGGAGGCCAAGAAGTAATGTTGCTTTCCCTCCTTGTGTATGTTTGTGACCTCCAGGTCACCACTGAGAACAGCTACTTAGCTCGGCTGGAGCCTGTAACCAGTACCCACCCCGGTAGTGCAGTGGTTAGAGCGCCCGGCTAGTAAACGGGATGTCCTGGGTTCGAGTCCCAGTCGGGGCAGTTGTCTTTTTTTCTTTCTCAGATCAGTGTATCTTGTATCCTCACAAGGCCAGTTTTTAATGTAGACCATTTGCTTTGTTTACCCTTTACCTTGGAATTATTATTTATTTATGTCCGTGTTATTGTAATCGTTGTTTTTAGTCATTTAGGAGGTGTAGCTAACACTAGGCAGGTCTAACTTAAGTGATCATGATAGACATCACCTTCGTATGTGACGTAAGGTTATAGAAATATTGAATGTATGCTCTCAATAAGTACTTGATTTTTATTTTGATCAAAGAGGAAAAAAAAAAAGAGAAACCCTCCTTGCAATTTTGATCAGGCCACACGATGAGAAATACACCGTTCGTTCCCGTGTTACGACATTCTGTGTTATACCGAGTTCGTAACAAAGCATTGAATTGACACACGGGTGGGGATGAAGCAGAGTAGCCTACTGAGAAGTACTGGAGCTGGGGGAAGGAGCGAGACGCAATTGGGTCACGTATCGTGGATGGGATGCTTGACGGGTTGAGAAGATGTGTTTAACAAGTGTTAATGACATACTTCACCTTCCTATGTGGTCTTCGGGTATAGAAATACTGACATTACGTTTTCAATACATTATATGTCGGCGGCCTATCTTGAGTTCTCCGCAGAACGAACACAGATAATCGATTGTACGTTTTCAGTAGCAGAGTGCCTTGTTGATATCCAAGATGGTTACAAAAATAATGGCGGCCATCGATTAAAGCCACCTCATCCAGGAAGACGTAGCCGCTCACAAAATACTTGCAGGACTCAAGATACGCCGCGCTTACAATAAGTAATTTTTATTTTGCTTAAAGAAGAAAAAAAGGGGGGGGGGAGGAGTCAGGGTAAAGAAAAATGAGTTAGTTCAGACAGTGCTACTCAGGTATGCCCTGGGATAGAACGTGTCCTGGCTACGTAACGCCCTGGGATAGATAATATCCTTCATACGTAATGCCGCCAGATGCGTAATTTCGTGCACCAGCCAATTCGGCGTAAATTCGTCCATGCAAGCAGTTGATTTAGACAGTGATGTCCTAGGACGCCCAAGGCTACAAAATGTCCCGAATACGTAATGCCCTGGGATGCATAGTTTCGCAGGAACCAACTGTACTGTGGGGGCTTCTATTTCGTATTATTACAGGACGGCAAGCCAAATAGGCAACGGACATTTCAGTTATAACTTGGGAGGAAGTTAAACCACCAAATAAATCAATTCCTAATAACGTTCTTGCCTCATCTTCACGTTTCCTCAAAATTCGCCTGAATTGTTGACTCTCCTGCATTGTTAGCGGAGATCCAGGTTCGATTTTGGCCACAGCCATCCCCTGAAATTTTTTGGGACTAGGAGGGCCCTGTGGTGTCTCGTGCTCATGTCTATAATTGTGGCATGTCAAAAATCTTGGGTTTTCTGCTTGGATGTCCGGCTAAATTGAAATGGGGCAGACAGTGCCGGAGCAAGAGGAGGCCGAAGGGGGCGGCCGCCCGGGTCCCGAAAGGGGAAAGGGCACCGAAAATGCTGCCCTTCTCTCAAAAAACAAAACTGAAAAAGAAAGTTGCATTGAAAAAAAAAGACTATCCTAACCTAAATACAATTTGTCTTGAAAAAATAATTTGTTAGTTGCAGCAGTAGTTCATGATAGAGGCACGCTCTGGCTAGCAAGAAAATTCACAAGAATATGAATTTGGCAACAAATACTTAATTTTCGGCCCGATATTTGGGAATAGAAATATTAAAACACTAAAAAAGTGGGAGCTGCCATAAATTGTGGACTTCACGCAGTCCCCAATTTGCAAAGTCATCTATTATGCCGGTTGTACCTAAATCCGCAATTTGTGGCAGCTCCATGTTTTTTTAATGTTTTAACATTTTTAGTGTAAACAAGGCCTGAATTTCGGGCCAAAGTTAAATATTTGTTGCCAAATTCATGTTCATGTTAGTTTATAGGCAGTCAGAATGCATCTCTATTATAAACTAAATACAATTGTAATCCTTCAAATGTAGACAAATATTTTTGTCTCATGCCTGCCTAGTCCACCCCTTCATGTCACATTCGTGTGTTTTCAGTGCGTTGGCATTATCTCTGTGCCACCGTGATGGGTTCATTTTTGGCTAGATTTGGGAAGAGGCGTGTGGGAGGGGGAGGTTGCAATGTCCTGTATAATAGAGATAAAGCGGGACGCTTAATGAGCTACTGGCCCCGAGCGCTCAAACACCTTGGTCCGGCACTGGGGGTAGATTACCCGGTTTGTGTTCGTGTTAAAAGCAAAAACAAAACAAGCAAATTTTTAGCGTACGCCATGGTGCTTGCTGATTTGCAGTGTTGCTATGTTTTGAACAATGCAACACTGTAAAATTTGTAATTTTGAGCTCTTAAATCCAGAACTACTTTACCAATTTCGAAGGCGTTTTGTCCTTGACGACAAGGATGACCCGTTACATGCCGACATTCGCTGCGTTGCATAGGACTCTGGGCTTTGGTAAGGCCACTGGACGTTTCGTCTGATCTCCTGTTCCTCGTGCTGCGTCCCTCTTCTTGAGTGCTTGCTTGTGTTTATGTGTTGGTTGATTAAGTGGTTCTCAGGAGTGATACTAAAAAAATTAATACGAGCAGGTGGTTTTTTTTTTTTACGTTTTATTCGTGATTTTTCATATGCGGGCGATGGCTTTTCTTTAGATCAAACAAAACGAAATCAGTAGCATACATTTTGTTGTCGAGTACAAATTGTACTCGACAACAAGCAGAAGCAGAAGCAGAATTTTCTGCCACTGTATGGGACACCAATTATCCGGAAAAAAATATCTGCAGCTAATCTGTTTTTTTTTTTCGTATGGTTATCACATATTTATTGGTTTTTACTGAATAACTTTTCACTGCTTTATCCTATTGACCTGGCTCTTCCACTAATGGAAAGGTCTTGTCGAGACGATTAAAATGGTGTATTGAATGTCCAAATCGGTCAAAAATTGGCGAAATGGCAGAAATTTGCTCAAAACAGCACTTTTGTCTGCAACTGTGCCAGATTATCTGCGACATAGTCGCACGTCGCACCCCTTTCTGCCTTCAGGAGTACAATATCTATGTTTTAATGGAAAATCAGCGTGCTAACGATTTATTCATAAATGGAGACAAAACCTGTTCAATTGATATAAGTTCTACACACCGAAAATATTCAAGTACCGATTTATATATTCATACAGAAAACTGTCTAAATTATTCAAACTGTACTTTAACCTGTACCAAGGTGAAGCAAGTTACTGAAAGTAAGTATCTTGGACTTGGGGTCGACAATTTTTGGAAACATGTTCATCACATTAATCTTCTGATCACTAAACTTAGAAAAATGATTCCTTTCTTCTATAAAATTAAATCGCTATTGAATAATAAGAACAAACGAATCGTCTTTGATGCATTGGTTACCAGTCATCTTAGATATGGTATTGAAGTGTATGGTTTTGCTTCTTCAACCCTTATTGATCGGCTACAAAAGGTACAAAATAAAATTTTAAAGGTTCTTTTCAGAAAACATAACCACTACAAATCTACTAAAGAATTATACAAGGAACACAGAATTTTAAATGTAACTAAATTGAGGAACTATATTATTATACATAAAAATTACTTTTGCAACGATTTAAAAATTAAAGATGAATTTAAAATGGGTTTCCTTCGCGATAAAACATTAAGGTTCCATATTCCACTAATTAAAAATAATTATAGCTCAAAAACTAAAGATCATTCACAATTTTCAATTTAATTCCATCAAAATTACTAGATTTAACTCAGTACACTTCAATCAAACACAAAATAAAAGAATGGCTAATTAACAACTAAGGTATAGTTTTATTTTTTAATTATTGTGTTTTTTTTTTTTGTTTTTCTGTGTCTGTGATTATTATTATTTTTATATTTTTTACCATACTGTGTGATTTAATTTTGTTGTATAGATTTTTCTTTATCTTGATTGTGAAATTGTCTAAATGTGTAGCCAAACAAGGACTTTTATAGACCTTCGGCAACACTCTTTGAATAAAGGTTATTATTATTATTATTATTAAAAAAAAAAAAAAAAGATACACATTTGGTAAAAGTCATTTTTTTAGATCCAAGTTTTTAGTTGTGACTTGCCTCTGAACGATCCTTAGATTCGTTTCTAGATGCGATCATGTGAATGGAGCATAGAGCTCATGTGGTCATCGGCTCCAGGTAATGTTTGGTGAAAGTGCTGATGCGTGATTGGCACTTTTTTTTGCCATAAAAAACGTTTCGTGCGCTAAGAAAAAACCCATGTGTGTTAACCCATTAATTTTGAGTGGCCTTAGCCGTTAAGTAGGTCAAGTAGGGTAAGGCGTGAACGCGTGGTTCCTGGACCGCTTCTGCTCAATAAAAATTTACTTCTTCGTCTTTTGTTGCCATTGTTAGGCTTCTGCATTGTTGTCGTCTTATTTGAGATACACAAGCGTTAGTGCGTAATAGTAAGATGATTGTGCGTTTCACAGCATTGCAGTGTAGTGTGGTGCAGTGTTGGTTATTACTGTGAGTGGGCGCATGGCTACGAGCCGCGGCCCCGAAATAAATATTCATTCATTTTTTTTTTTTTTTTTAGATACTATTGGTCATATGTGTCCGTCACTTCCTTCGTCCTACGATTTCCATTATTGCGTCACGTCCGTCTTCCTTCTTAATATTTGTATTGTTGTAGCGTCACGTCCTTCTTCCTAGTTTTCTTACGGCGTGTGCAAGCCTTTCGCATATACAGATAAATAGATGGTACCGACTCGTATTAAGTTGCCTGGCCGAATTTCAAATATCACTTGTTTTGTTCCTTAAAAATGAAATTTACTTATTTTTTTTGTAAATAAATTTATTTATTTATTTATTTATTTGGACTTGGTACTTGAAGTGAAAGTCTTCTTCAGTGCAGACGAGAGGAAAATAGCACAGTTGGGCAACTGATGACAAGTATAGACAGTTTATGTTTTTGTCGGATATTTTGTGAAGACTTTTAGTAGCTACTTTGAAAGTAATGCGGTTCGAATCGCGCCAATGAGTTAACAATTAAGTTAAAGAAAAATTAGGGTGGATACCACGGTGCCCGGCTAGCTCAGTCGGTAGAGCACGAGACTCTTAATCTCGGGGTCGTGGGTTCGAGCCCCACGTTGGGCGGGCCGCTTCTTTTTTTTTCATTCATGACATTAAAAGAAAAATGCCTAGAACTTACGCGGGTCTGACAGACTTATTACAGATTTTTTACTTCTCCCACCATAACGTCTTCTTCACAAAGTGACCGCACCTTTCTTCCCAAAATAATTAAAGATGGGGGGGGGGGAGTAAGTCGCTGTGCACTGCTAACCTCGGAACTTAACCCATTCACTGCTGGTGTCCTCAAACAAGAACATAAATTTTTCTCACGCGCGTCGCAGGCTTTGTGAAGGGGTCCTAAGAGAATGCCGGCTCTAATCCCACGATCCCCCAAAATTAAAAAATATCACCAGGAATAATTCAGTTGTGAAAGGGTTAGTGCGGGTCTGAGGCAGTTTAACTGACCATTATAATTATTTTAATGTGGGGCGGAGCAGTTTTCTTCAGTATTACTCGGAATTAATAGTCACCAGTACTCAGTTTTACTCACTATTACCCGTATAATTAATGTCGATCTGAGACGGTTTTCCCCACCATTACGATACCAGTAATCAATGCAGGTCTGTGGCAGTTTTATTCACATTACATGCGATTAAGGCCACCACTTGGCATTTCCGGGACGAACAGGGCCCTATGGTGTCTCATGCTCTTGTCGATTGTGGCACGTCAATGATCCTGGGTTTTCCGCTTGGATTTCTCCAGCTATATTCTCCCTCTCAAGTCGTGCTCCCTAAAAATCCAAAACAAAAAAAAATAAATAAAAACGTCTAGTAAGACGAGGTGTTGTCACAGTGTCCCGTTTGTTGTCGCACGAGCGTTTGTTTCTGTTATATTGCGCGAAGATTTTACGGTGCTGCATCTACTAGTTGAAAAGGTGAAAAGACGCCTTAAAGCCTTAACCAAACTGGCTGCTCGTGGCTGCACGCCGACGCAAGATGGTGTACCAAAGACTTCAAAATCCATCACTAACACACCTCCAACCACATGATTGTAGCAATTTTGACCTTATAGGTACGTAATAACGCATCGCTTCGCGCGAAATTGTCTTCTGTCTGGAGAAGGCTTTACTCAAACACACAGCGCTAAATCGCATCCCGGAAAAGAAACGCGTGAAAGCCCCTTTCGGGCAAGCGCGCAGCGTTGAAGCTTAGAGCAATAGAGCAGTGACACGACGTAGTATTATTGTATATAACTCTATGCTGGAGCCTTAATGGGTTAGCTGCAAGGGGCACTGCAGAGAGAAACAGAAGGGCGTCATACTGAAGCCGATGCTGTGAAGAGTGAGTTTCTTAGACCTAAAACGCGCGATTTTTGTTGTTGGAGAAAACAACGTTATTTTAAGCCGAAGAAATCCGTTCTTCCGTTGTTTTTCCCCTCCATTTTTATGCAGTGCACCTTGTAGTTATGCCCTCCAAAACCCAGACTGGTGCCAATCTGGTGCCAATATGGCGGCAAATGTCACTGCTCTATACACTCACTTAGTTACGCGAGCTTGAAGCGAGTAAGCCAATTCAAGCCAATGCCGACTGGGATAGAAATTGCGTGTTTCACCTCCTGGCACAATGCCACTCACGCGCGTGCCGGCAAGTTAACGCCACGTAGCGTTGCTTTAGGAAAACAAGGTTGTATCGATGTTGGGTCAACTGGCCTGGAACGGCTGGAACAGATAAACGACCCCAGCAGCTTCCCTCCCAGACGACCTTATGTCAAGTAATGAAATATGAAACGACAGTTGCATCATGGACACTCCCATGTCCCGGACATGCGTACATTCATAAGCTCCTGACTAAACTACAGGGTTCGTACATAACAGATGAAACCATTTTCAAAGCTTTTCAAGGCTAGCTGACAACCCTTTTCAAGGCTAGCTGACAACCCGTTTCAAGGCTCCTTACACAGTAGATTCTCAAAATTACCTTTTAAATGCCGGTATTTTGCCATTGTTGGCACCATTAAGCTTTAGTTTGCAGTAGGAAGCTAAACCGTCGTAATCCATGACAAATATTACGCCCCGACCCAATCCCCCAACAACGGACAAGGAGAAAAGAGAAACACAGCACGTAACTAACAGTCAGTGAAACAACAATTGCTCAGTTACCCTTTCCGGCAAAAATTGCTTACACTGCACGGCGCCTCTCTCTTTTTGTTTCCAGTTCAATCCGAGGGGAACATCATCGTTCACAGAAGAAATGGATTCGGTGGACAAATTATTTCTATTTATTTATTTAAAGGGCAATTACATCCATTTTGACATGCATGTTTGACTTTTGGATCGCTTACACAATAACTAAACACAAGAATTGCGGTAAGAATACGTTACGTACGTCCGATATAACAATTTAATTACTGCATCACCAAAGCACGACACGGAAGTCGCCATTGTTTTGCTGGAACGCTCAGAAATTAATGCCGACAGATATCACTTTTCGATTTCGACTCGCAGCCGATTGAGATAGCTGTATTGACTGTGAGGAGCTCAAGCGTCTGACGGCCTTAGCTGGATGGCAGTGTAGTGGCCAGCTAAGGCTGTGAGACGCTTGAGCTCCTCACAGTCAATACAGCTATCTCAATCGGCTGCGAGTCGAAATCGAAAAGTGATATCTGTCGGCATTAATTTCTGAGCGTTCCAGCAAAACAATGGCGATCTCCGTGTCGTGTTTTGGTGATGCAGTAATTAAATTGTTATATCGGACGTAAGTAACATATTCTTACCGCAATTCTTGTGTTTAGTTATTGTGTAAGTGATCCAATAGTCAAACATGCATGTCAAAGTGGATGTAATTGCCCTTTAATTTTTTACCTAAGTTAATGTAACTGTTATGGCATTAACCCTAGTCCAAACGAAGTCCACCCACAAAATTCCAGGCCGTTTCAAGGCTGCGATAGCAAAAATTATAATTTTCAAGGCTTTTCAAGGCCTTGAATTTTCGGATTTCAAATTTAGGGCTTTTTTTAAGGAATTCAAGGCCGTGTACGAACTAACTTTACTCATGGAAATATCGGCCTATTTTTATTTTAAATGTTGGCATTTTTCACGGGCTGGAGTTCGCTAGTGTCGTCAAACAATTTCAAAGTCAGATCTGGCAAGGATTTCACATCACACCGTAATATGACGCTAATAACCGGTAATCCTCGGCATTCCCATCACGGTCGTTCAGCCATTGAGCAAGGACGCACAAAACTGATCACGGCTGAAAGGTGTCGTAATGAACGAGGCCATTGATTCCGATTTTTGATGAAGAGATATATATACTTTTTTGACTGCCTTGACCATTCTACGACTTTCAAACGTACTCCGTCGTTTGATTTGTGTTACGATTTTAAAAAAGACATCAGTGTTAAAGCCAAGCACTTTGATGATAACAGATATCAAAAGACACAAGCGTTGAAATACTGCAGGTTTCACTTTCCGATGAACATACAATCATTTCGAGCTAGGTTATGTGCAGACGATAGCGGACTTAAGCTCTACATCTGTATCTGAAGAGCACTTAAAGGGGGATTGCCATCAAATGACAGGCTCCAGCATCTATAGATCAGTGACATTTGCCGCCATATTGGCACCAGTATGAGTTTTGGAGGGCATAACTACAAGGTGCACTACATAAAAATGGAGGGAAAAACAACGGAAGAGCGGATTTCTTAGGCTTAAAATAACGTTGTTTTCTCCAACAACAAAAATCGCGCGTTTTAGGTCTAAGAAATCACTCTTCACAGCATCGGCTTCAGTATGACACCCTTCTCTTTCTCTCTGAAGTGCCCCTTGCCGCTAACCCATTAAGGCTCCAGCATAGAGTTATATACAATAATACTACGTCGTGTCACTGCTCTATAGCCGTTTACCGCTCTCTAGTTCTGTCTAGTCCTTACTTTCAACAGGTGAAGGGACACACAAATAAATGTCTTTTTACATGACAAACAAGCCACGTGCCTCCTTAATTACTGAGTTTAAAGTTGGTGCGTCTACGTGCACCGAAGAGCAAGCGGTAAAGTTAAGCCTACCGTAATCACGGGCGCCTTTTTTCTATTATATCGACCGTTTTGAAACGCAGATTTTGAACTGCTAGGTGGGCGTGATATCGTTAATCTTGACCTCTTCCTGCCTGGTGGCCGTGGACGCACGAACTTTAAACTCAACAATTAAGGAGACAAGCGGCTTGTTTGCTATGTATGCTCGACAAGGCCTTCAGAAGGCTGGCTATTGTTGAACGTTGTCTCACTTCTGGAAATATAAAGTTAAAAGTCTGGGCTTTTAAAGATTTCGTGAGACCACTCCTTGAGTGTGCTTGACCGGTTTGGTCCCCCTATCTTCTGAAAGACATCGACAAGATTGAGTCAGGCCAGAGAAAATTCACAAAAAAGCTTCCTGGCATGCGGAACCTTCCTTACAATGTAAGGTTATCTCGAACTGGGCTTGAATCCCTTGAGTTGCGCAGGCTTCACGCCGACCTTTTGTTGACCTACAAAATTGTTAATGGCCTTTTAACAATTGACTTGCCATTTTTCGACCGGTGCCCTTGTAGGGTTACTAGGGGCCACTCCCAGAAACTGGCTGTGGCTTCTGGGAAGTTGGACTGCAGAATGAACTTCTTCTCTGTCAGCGTGGTCCATCCATGGAACTCTTTGCTAAGGGAGGCAATACAGGCGTGTTCTGCCGACCGTTTTAAGCCTCAGTTGAGGGAAAACTAACCTCCGAATTTTCTTGAAGAGACCAGAGTTTGTACGTGAATGATGCTGTTCATTCATTTTTTTTTAAAAATTATTATATGACAAGGACTAGAGTAAGCGGTTTCACCCTTCTAGTACCCTACGACCTTTGTGTGGTTAAACCTTTTATTATTATAAAAAAAAATTTATTTGCGCATTTCTTCGCTTGTTGAAATCAAGTGCTGCGTAGAAGTAAATAATGGTAAACGGCGCTAGATGCTGCAACCTGCCATTCGGTGAGTAGGTAGGCACCTTTAACACTTAACTTAGCGCTTAACAGACTGGGTCTCCCAAAAGTCAGGGGTGATATGCTCGGGTGATTTACCGGGTGTTCATGCTGATTTACTGGGGATTTTTACCTTTGTTCAAGCTGCAGCATGAAAAAAGATAAAAATCCTCGGTATATCATCAGGGTAACTCTTGACTTTTGGGACACCCGGTATGCAAAGGCAATGTTGTAGAAACTTTGTGTAGTCGTCAGTAGATGTAGCTACCGACTTCTCTGAATACGTGATGTCTGCTCCCAAGTAATAAATTAGACTATGACGTAGGTTAAATTAAAGAAAGTTAACAACTATATCCCACCGCTTTTAAATCATTTTTTGTAAGTGACTAAGTCGGTCGTCGTATTCGATACGGCGTCCAGTCGGCTGGAAGTCCAACACTCTGACCACTGAGCTGAGCTTGCTCCCAACGGTTCGCGGTCAACGGTGGGATTTCGTTAATTTGATTTCGTTACGTTGGGATTTCGTTATTTCGTTATAATGTCCAGTTAGACGTTTATTCACGTCTAAACGCCTATAAACGTCTAACGATTAAACGTCTAACTGGACAATAATATAACTGACAAACGTTTAACTGGGCAATAATACAGGGTGGTCCACAAAAAAATGACGACCCGACATTTTCTAAGTCCAACTTTTCTAGTTAGCAACCCTCAGAACCAGGTGAGGACAGACATGATCCAGTTTCATTAGCTTTGATTTCTGTCCTCTCTTGATTCTGAGTGATGCTAACTAGAAAAGTTGGACTTAGATAATGTTGCGTCGTCAGTTTTTTGTGGACCACCCTGTATAGCTACAGCCTCTGATGTTATATACATAGCCGCAGCGAGGCAGGGGTATTAGACGATTTTCCATTATACGAATTTCGTGTTAGACGATTTTCCGTTATGCTGTATACTTTTTCCAATTATACGATTTTCTAGTTAGACGATTATCCTCGTCCCCCTCACTTGCACTAGCAGGCAAGATGTCAGGTTCCCTATCGACAGTTTCTAAGCTGAATTAAGTCCATTTTTATTTATTAATTTTATTCATATGCGTTGAGTTTTTACGTTTTTGTGGAGTTTAAAGTGTTAACTTGACTTTGGCGTCTTAGCCGCATCTTTTTTTGCTTGATATCGAAGTAGGGATGCTTCGAAACGTCTCAATTTATTAATTTTATGTGAACATACTAGCTTTCCATTTTTTGATCGTTATACCTCATTTTAGTGCTTATACAATTTCATTCTGTGCTTCGTAGTGGCCTTGCAAATTTTGTAATGACAATTTTTTTAATGAATATAAGTTGCGTGGCAACTTACATTTCGGCCATTGCGTCGAATATTCGTTTTTTGGCTTATTTCCGTTATTTAATTTTGAATGTATTTTAGGATGTCCCTGGTATGAATTACATTCTGCGCTGTGTCAACTTCGTAAAAATATTTTAATATATCAGAAATCAGAGAATAAAATAAAACTAACAAATTAAAAATTAAATAATCGTGCGTAAAATCTATCACCTTCACTTCTTTTTCCTTCACGGAATTTTCAAGCCATTGCGTAAAACGCTGTAGCCTGAAGCAAAACACAACATGACCTCAAAATTCTTCAGCCTGTCACTCGAAATATCGTCTTTTCACCGTTGTAAAGTTTTTACATCAGATATAAACCTACTCACATTTTTAAACGCTTAAAAAAGACGACAGCAACAAAACGGTTTTGAAGAATCGGTGACAACGAAGGACATTCCTAGTCAATGCCTAAGGAAACACATCCCATCTGCAGGGTAATAAACGTTTTTCCTCAACTGCTGTGAGTTATGGACGCAGGAAGAAGTGACGTTTTTACTGTTACTTCTTCATTCCGTTGGCTGTTTTTGTTTTTTGCTGTTTAGTTTTTGCATGTATCGAGGTAAAGGTCTCTGCCACCCTTTTTTTTTTAAAGTAAATAGCGCTATTGACCTTGTGGCAGATGTTTTAGTACCACCGAATAAATTCACGCATTTTTGTAACCTTCGTTTCACATTATTCCGCTTATGACAGTAAAGGATACGATCTTCAACAATCTACGATCTTCAGTTAAAATGTTTGGAGTATTCTGAAATGAAACACATCAAGAGGCAGTGAAAAGGTGCCAAAACTTCAAGTGCCAGTCTTTAGAATATCCCGCATTCCTCAGAAATGAGCAATCTATTTTCCCTTTTTTTTTTTGGTTAAAAATTGTCGGTAGTGCGTATTCCCGGAACGACTCACCAAGACGAGAATTTAGGGCGAAAGCATTTAAAAAATAAATTAGACCTACCACCACCTAGTTAGCCCTACATAATTTCACACGTGTGAAGCAACGACCGACTGCCAAATTTTCCGGAAAAAAAATAAACATTAAGGGACCACCAGCGTTCAGACGCCAAAGCAAGGAAAACGTGGTTCGTACCTCATGGCAATTATTATTTTGTAGTATTTTTATTATTTTTTTTTCATTTCAAATTATTTTCCAGTAAAATTATTTTGGCTGTGAAATTTCTTCTGGGAAGCTCACTATGTTTTTTTATTTACCATTTTTCTTCCCTTCTTCCAAAAAATGGGTGCAGCTTCTACGTAAAATTGAGTGATGGGTTTTACTGCCCCTCCCCAATTTACTGAATGTATCATTTAGCCTTTAGTCAACTGATTAGAAAACCGAAACATACGTAACAGTTTATCGTAATTAAAAAACTCCACTATTTTCCAGTACCAGAATTTGATTTCAAGTATATTCTAGATTTTAGCAGCAAAAACATTTTTCCAAGTGTATCAAAGTATCTTCCAGTATCGACTGTTTCAAGTATATTCCAATATTTTCCAGCACGTTTTTTTTTTCAGTATCGACATCTTTTCAAGCATATTCCTGTTTTTTCCAGTATCGACAGTTTTAAAGTCTATTCCAGTAACAAAATTTTTTATCACCACTTTATTAGCATCGGCATTTTTTTAAAAGTGCATTCGTTTTTCGAGGATCCGTGCGAACACTGAAAAACAGATATGTAATATTTACAGTCGAGATTTACAAAAAAAGCGCAAAAGAATATGAATCATTCCAACCGAGCACATTATGGCTGATCGTGCAGAATGTGGCATTGCTGTTGTTGATTTTATTTTGTTTTTTTTTTTTTTTATTAATAAATTTCTTTGAGCCTTAAGTCAGCCGAAGCAACTTAATGCTTGTATGGCTGAACCGGCTCAATTTTGAACATTACCAGACTTTTAGAGAAGAAGAAATATCTGGCAAAGGGAGGTGCCAACCCGGGGATTCGATCCGGGAAACCTCCAATCATCGTAGGGGCCGAAAGATTGTCCAGAATTGGCCAGAATAGTTCCCATAGCTGCTAAAGGAGCATGGTAGCCTCCTACCCTGGCCGGCAGTCCTGGCGGGGACTTTGCCAAGGTCCCCTTTCCAGGGGTTCGACCAGATCCGCAAACCTCCAGCAACCAGGCTGAGCTCTCTCACAACTCAGCCACGATGACCACTTGATGAACAAAATGAAAGAATCCGTGCTTCAGTTAAAAGCAAACAGTTTTAAACCAAACGACAAAATTTTATTGATTTAATAGGCCTCTAATTGGCAGGTTAATTACGATCGAAAGACTTAGTTATTTCGCAGCTGTAGACTTCCAGCGCTGACTTGGATTGTTTCAGTCTGAAAGTAAGTAGTGTATGCATGCGTTTTCTTTGTTCTCGGTGCCTCCTTCATGTAACCACTAACTGTCAACCCGGATTATGTGTGAGTGTCACTGGGTTTATGGTGTTCGGATTGTGTTAGCATTAAGTTATATTTAAGTTATGTAGAACGCATGACCTATAGGGTCCTTATGCTCTGAATAAATCTAACCCAATCCTATGTAAGTCCGTGGTTTCAGAGTTCTTCGTGCAACAATCATTGGATGCACGATCGTTGTTGCATGTTAATCGCCCGATAAACCACTGTTAACCTCGATAAATGAACAAGAATTAGTTGCAACCATTTTAACCCTCCGTAACCTTTTTGTTGTTAAAGATCACACAAAATGATAACGAAGGCGCTTGGTTATAACCAAGACTCTCCGATAAAGGCTTAAATCAAATGATAACCTAAAATTCATCGGAAATGAGTTGAGTGCTCAATATTGCTTAAGTAAAGTGCTAACATTACGTCTGGGGAGGCTGAAAACTGGGTTAAAGAGGAACATAATCGGAGGAACAGAACGTCGTAGATTAAAAGGTGTGCAGAAGACCAAAGGAGGAGTAATGTAAGGTTTGGCCGTATCGTTCCATTCGAACACTAATGACAGTCCTTAGCTAATTATCAGCAATTATGGGTCATTACCCGTTCGACAAGTAAGAACATTTGTAAACATTTGCCAGCCTTCGAACACCGTATGAAGCAACAACTTTTCCACGTGGACTGACGTTCCATTCTTTGCAACTTGTAACTTGGCTTTTGGCGGGAAGCTTGCTATAAATGGAAAGAACGTTTTACCGCCAGAGACACTCGCAAAAGGTAGCTACAAGCGGCAGAGATGCTCTTTGACGTTTTGTATTACAAATTAAAGTTGATCGATGTCACGTTGTAAATAATTCTTGTTGTAAATTTTGCTGAAGGAGACGAAGTAAATTGGATCATTTTGTTTTCAAGCGTGAGTCGACCCATTGAATTTATAATAAATAGTTTGGAGGAGGTGGGGGTGGGAGGGGAAGGAAGTGCGGTAGGGATTCAATATTCACAAAAAAAGGGGGGACATCATTCGTAACGTTATTAAAACTAATTTCACCCGCCTGTAGACGGGCTTCTAGTTTTAAATAAACACCAGCATTTTGTTATTGCTCGTTTACATATTGTTTCAATGATACAGCAATTATGAACTACAGGTTAACAGTTTATTAAGCCATTCGCGCTCTGCTTCTAAATAACCTAAAACATAAGTGACGTAAAACATAAACCAAAAACCAAAACAACAATGAACACGAAGACGTGAGTTTTTTTTTGTTGTTTTTAGCACGAACCCAAACTGGGCTATCACGTCTTCCAAACTGGTGGAAGACGTGTGATTAGATTAGATTAGATTTATTACCTGAGCGTAGACGGACGGAAAACGTAAGTGCGAAACATGACAACAACAGCACGAATGAAGAATTGTTGCTCTCAAAACTAAGACGCACATATCTCTACTATAATGGAAACCTACTAAAAAGGCCCAAAGAAAAAAAGGACCGCCAAACTGGGTTTCCGGATTTTCGTCTCATTATTGCCACGAAAAAGAAGTGGATCTTATCAATTTGGGCCAAAACGATGTGATATCATCCCAAAACAAACATTTTAAGGATCATCCCAAAACAAAACATTTTAAGGATTCCCGCCGAGCTTTTCGGCCATTTGAAGTCGTGATATCAAACGTCAGGCTGTTTCCCCCCAAGTTACTTCCACCGACTAAGACTTCAAACTTTAAATGAAATATTAGAAAAAGTGCGCAGTAAACTATTTTCAAATGTTTATTTAACCTTCGGTAAAATTAACTTGGCGAAAGAGCTTGGCGGTTGCTATCACGACTTCAAACGGCCGACAAGCGTGGCGGGCGCGGGAATCCTTAAAAACTTTTGTTTTGGGGAGATCTTGTATTCTCGCTCCGTTGACTGACTACTTCCTAAAAAATTGTTCCCTTGTTTTTTTTAGAGCGCCTCCTTTGTACGGTGCTGCAATACAGATGGCGTAAATAACCCGAGCGATAGTGGAGAATGAAAAAGTCACCCCCAAAAAACGAGCCGTGCAGAGGCGTAACTCCAAAATTGGGGCCCGGAGGCAGCAATGTAGTGGGGCGCCCCCCCCCCCCCCCCCCTCTCCTTCATACAAAAATTCAGTTATTGCCACACTAAGTGAGCCCAGTGGAGGGCCCCTTTCATTAAAAAAAAGAAATGCAGTTTTGCCACGCAAGGCAAAAGCCCAGTAGAGGCCGCTAACACCCCCCCCCTCCTTCAATAATAAATTGAAGTTTTTGTTACAAGGAGAGAGTCGAGTGGAGGCCCTTCATTAAAAAAATGGCTCCTCCACACCCTTCATTCAAAAATAAAACGAATAAGTATTTTTTTTCAACACAAGACAACTTTTTTCACGAAATTATAGCAATAACTTACTTCTGACATTTTGCGGTTGCAAACAAATTTTAAATTGGGGCCAGTGAGGGGGCCCCCAAAGACGGTGGGCCCGGAGGCGGCTGCCTCCTCTGCCTCATTGTAGTTACGCCACTGGAGCCGTGGGAAGTAGGGAAAACCCTATTTTTTTCAAAACTTTCTTTGAACTCATACATTGCGTAAAGTAAGAAAAATAACAGTACAATACGAGGAACGTGGTGATACGTTTCTTATAGGGGGCGTAAAACAAAATGCAGTCAGTCAACGGTGCGAGAATGCAAGATCTCCCCACAACAAAAGTTGTTAGGGATTCCCGCTCCCGTCAAGCTTTTCGGCCATTTGAAGTCGTGATATCAACCGCCAAGCTCTTTCGCCAAGATAATCCCACCAAAGGTTAAATAAAAATTTGGACATAGTTTACTGCGCAATTTTCTAATATTTAATTTAAAGTAAAATCCCCCCTCCCCCCCCCCATCCCCAGACAGAATATTTATTTACGCCACTGAGTTCAAAACACACTATCTCTTTGAGTAGTCAATAAATCTCAAAGGAAATGTACAGGATTTTTGACTCTTCGTAGCTTATAACATTTCTTCGTAGTTTACTAAATTGCCCAATCTAAATTCAAGCACCACCCCTCCTATTTGTGTCAGTGTCACAGAAATGACCGTAAAGTATTCTTTTACAATTTATTAATGCAATAAACTGCAAAACGACACAATTATTTCAGAATCACAATCCAGGGCGTAGCATTATTCTAATATCAGGTTCGCATGAAACGTTTTCTGTCTGTTAACAACTGCGTTGTGTCAGTAACCGCCAGCTAGACGGTCAAACGTAGTCGGAGTCATACAAGGCTGGAATCACGTGATTTTCCATTATTTCACGATGAATATCTTTTTCACAGGCGTTTTTTATAGGTCATTGATTTTGATGTTTGTGATGTTGTTGGTATTATTGTAGGTTAGGTTGAGTTCAGTCGCTTTGGCCAAAATTTCATAGAACAGGGTACCGATTTTCACCCAGATTGTCTTTATGACGACCTTTTCCTAGGACTTTTAGGAAACCTTCTAATTAAAGCTTTGAGGCTATGCACGGGGCCGGTCACATTTCCCGGGACATTTTCCAGACGACTTGTCAGATTGATCGACCACTCATGCCTGGCTCCTTTTTGGCTGCAGGTAGAGTGGGAGAGTGCTCCCGAGACATTTTCCCGACGACTTGTCAGACTGATCGACCACTCATGCCTGGCTCCTTTTTGGCTGCAGGTAGAGTGGGAGAGTGCTCTCGAGACATTTTCCCGACGACTTGTCAGATTGATCGACCACTCATGCCTGGCTCCTTTTTGGCTACAGGTAGAGTGGGAGAGTGCATTTCCAATGCGGGCGCGAGGAGGGGAGAAGTGGTTTTCCTTTAGGCTTTCCTTTAGGCTTTCCTTTTAGCCGGCCTCCGATATTATAATAAAGATAACGTAAATGCAAAAGAAGCGTTTTTACCCCCCCCCCCTG
>JAHWFP010188111.1:23405-38734 GCA_023313725.1 Lithobius niger
GCAAAAGAAGCGTTTTTACCCCCCCCCCCTGTGCCTTTATTTTGGGTTTTTAGCCTTCTGGGGGATCCAATTACCCAATCCTATGTAACCAATCAGTATCTATTCACATGATTATGTAAGTTATACAGGGTTAGGCAACTAAAGTGTTACGAGCCGATATCCTGTGAATGGCTAATGAGAGAATAATGATAGACCTGCAATGATGGGCGTGATTGGAGACGTTTACACGAGAAAAAAGGAATGACCTTGAATTGATATTTCAAGGTCATCCTCCTCCTACCTTCCAAACGAGATACGATACGGCAAAAAAGTAAATTAGAAAGTTGGACGCAATGAGACAATATCACCAACAACAACAACAAAACAGATTCATATCGGGTAATAAATAAAATAGTTACGATGATGTTTAAACGCTAACTCTGAACATGCTGGCTGCACTGTAGTAAAGCCAACTTCTCGGCAACATTTTAGCCATCTTGGAAATACGTTACGTAATTCCAAGATTGCTGAAATGTTGCAAGTCTCGCTGTTAACAGTACTCGCATTTTTTAGGTGTTTTTATTTCATTTATTCTGATCAAACCAATAATTATATGGCTGAAAATTATTCATTTATTTTGGATGTACTTGCGAGGTTTCATGTCTGTCAGTAGCACACCTTCGAATTTGAAGGATGTACCTTTTATTTTGTTTATTATAATTCCCAGCACGTCATGAAACTGCACTGCGCACATTAAAAGTCGTTAAAATTTTCGGCACTATAGTGGTTTCATCAGTACACAATAAACGAATTTTTTTTCGTTTTACATTAAAAAAATCTGATCCCCTCCCCAAATTGCATTGTGGAACAAAATGGCCGGCCACGAGGGTGGTGGGATTCCGTGGGTGAGTCTGATTTTCTGAATTTTAAAACTTTTTTTGGATTGTGCAGGTTGACCTTACTTTTTTCGGTTGTATGGTTGATGAGTCCGCTACATTGGCGAAAATTTTGAACGACTTTTACAGGGTTCCCCACCAAAATACTAAAATCAATTTCCCTGAGTTTTCCAGGTTTTCCAGAGTAGTTGAAGTCATTTTCCAGGCTATTTACCATATTTACCGCTATTTAAGAAAGGATTTTTTTTCACACATTTTTAACCACTTTTGTGCTTTTTTAAAAAGGCTGCAACTTTTAGATGGGAAATACATTATTTAAAATCTTTGTTTTTCCCTGAGTTTTCCAAGTTTTTTTTGTAAAAATTCAGAGAATTCCCCGAGTTCTCCCCGACTTTTCCAGATTAGTGGGAACCCTGTTTTAATGTTCTGCAGCGCGGTGCCAAGATGTGCTGGAAATCTTAATAACTATCCAACGCCGGCATTCTGACTTTCAAATTGAAGGGTGAACGTCACACACAAAAAAAACGAGTGGTGGTGCGAAAAAGAGGCAAAGCGCACAAAGTCAAGTTAAAACAATCAAATCATACGCCCTGATTTTCAGCTCGGAATAAGGTGATTCCGTGGTGAATTTTGCATGAACGATTCGCGATACAGAAACCGAAAGCAGCGTGACCTGAAAAGACTCCCTTACTTTTGCTGCGTGAAAGCGATGCACATGAAGTCGCCTGCATCATAAAATGAAGTGTCTTCCGGTTGAGAAGCTTGGAATATCGTGCTACCCGTTTTGGCGAGACAGGACTGATTTTTGAAGTCGTTTTTAAATCATGTCACAAGTACGTTGCTAATAAATACACGAGAAGAAGAATTACTGGAGTGTAACATTATTTTTATTTTAAAATTGGAATAGCACAAAAAAAAACTGGCGTAATAGAGAAATTACCAAGATTACTAGTAAAAATGAATTTCTATTGACGAATTTTGAACAATTATGTGACATACATGCAAAATAAGTAAAAAAACAACTTATAGAAAAGTAGGTATACGACAAATGTGCAAAAAAAATAGGAAAAAGCAGGTTTGCGAAAAATGTAGAAAAAATGAAAAGCCGGTAGCAAAAAATGTGATGCGAAAAAAGTGAGAAAAAAATGAAAAGTAGGTATGCGACAAATGTGGAAGAAAATGAAAATGAAAAGTGTGCGAAAAATATGGAAAAAAATGAAAAGTAGGTAAGCGAGAAATGCGGGAAAAAAATGTAAAGTAGGTAAGCCTCTGCGAAAGTATGGAAAAAATGACGAAAAGTAGGTATGCGACAAATGTGCAAACAAAAATGAAAAGCAGGTATGCGAAAAATTGGGATATAAAGCTAAGCAGAAGAGCGAAAAATGTGGAAAAAGAATGAAAAGCAGATATGAGAAAATTGTGAGAAAACAATGAAAAGTAGGAATATATAAATAGCAGGTACCACCGGCCGGTGGCATCTGTTAGTTGTAATTCTGAAGATTAAAAAATCATGTAACTGGTTTGTTTTCAATACGCCAACAAACCTGAAATATTTTTGGACACCATTTCGGACATCCTTCACTACCCTGAATACGACCTGTTTGGCAGGAAAAAAATTTATTCTGGAAATCGTTCGCAGCAGGTTTGTTTTCAATACGATAAAAGGTTTTCACGTTTCAAGCCAAAAACATTTTTTTGACGCCTTTTTCGGCCGCCATCTTGGAATTTCACAAAACGTGAGTAGGAATTTTCTTAAGGAAAATGCAATTACAATTGTTATTCGTAACTGGTTTGTGTTAATCTACTGAACCGTTTGGAAATTACTTTGAAAAGAAAAGTGCTTTTTGGGCACCATTTTGGTCCGCCATCTTTACGTGCTACAAAATTTGAATCGGAAGTTTGCTCAAAAGTTAATTCTGAATATAATCTGTAACCAATTTGTGTTCAATCTGATGCGCTGTTTAGAAGTAACAAGGGAAAAAAGTTATTTTGGACGCCATTTTGTACCTTCATCTTGGATTTTAACAAGGGGATCTGTTTTGATGGAAATTAATTCAGATTATAAACCAGAACCAGTTTGTCTTCCATCAGACGAAGGGCTTGGATGTTACCTGGCAGATGAATTTTGGACGTAATTTCTGGCCACCATTTTGGCTTTGCATCAAGTGGTATGAAACCCTGCAGGTATGTCCTTCGGCTTAAGCTCAAAGAAAAACTCGTTTAAACATTAACTAATTTGGTTTATAAAATTGTTAAAAAAATTGGTTACGAATGTACTGAAGTGTGGTATAATTTTTATTATGATTGCTCTTCATAAACGAATTTGAGGCTACAATACGAATGAGTTTTTACATTAGTTTTTCTTGTTTCATTGATTTTAAGGATTTCACACGGCAGCTGGAGAGCACCTATCATCCCAAAAAAAATACAGACGGTTCATTCAAGATGCTTTGCTTGACAGAAAAAAGCGTCCCAAGATCAAGAAGAACAAGAACAGCATTCGTGAATGACCCTTCTGAATGAAAAGTGCACCCAGAGATTATATAACCCTCGCTAATTGCTGAACTCTCATTAGAATGGTCGAACTCACTAACCCGAGTGGAATATTCCTTTTGAGAGGCTTGATATAACAGTCGACTTTCAATACAAGGATTAAAGTGGCACTATCACCGATTGAAAGCAGACGAAATCTGACAACATCTAGCACTTGCTTGCACCAAGCGAAGGAATGCATAACGGCATTTCTTTTAACGAAACAAACAAGCCACGACATCCTTAATTATTGAGTGAGAGTTTGGTTCGTCCTCGTGCACCTGGGAGCAAGTTAAAGATTAACAATAGCACTGCCGCACCGCGCAATGGTATTTTCGTTCGCATTCAATCGGTGATAGTGCCACTTTAAGTTTGGGTCGTGTCCACATTTTTCTTTTCTTAAACAAAATTTGTCTAATGCTATGGAAATACGGATCTTAAAGTGCTGTCTCCGTATTTGTAGGTTACGTATCCAACCGTTGTTTTCACCCTTAGCATGAAAAGCCAGCGACGGACTAGCGGGTCTAGAGGCCAGTCGGGGTGGGGGGAGGAGGATGACGTTTCGCCCCAAAGGTTCAACAGCGTCAGACACCTTTGGATTGGTAAGGTAGAGTTATAATTTGTTTTGTGGTTACTACTTTGGAGTGGGTGGGGGGGAGGGGACGGAATGGAGGGTTACGGATGTGGACTTCTGCTTTGTGAACTACGGCTGTTAAGAATCGGGTTTTAGGGATCTGGTTCTTTTCTTCAACTTTGGGGCGAAACGTTAAAAATTTGGTTTTTTTTTCTGTCTAAGCCGTCTATCTCCCATCCAATTCCTTCTGTTTATTTTGCATTTAATTTTTCTTGCCTTTAAAAAAAAAAATGAAGTCCACTTTTAGGTTAGTCTAATTCGGTCAGGGGGTCGCACTGTAAACTCCTCCAGTCGGATCCAGCCCCCCGGAAAATAAAGCATCGAGCATTGAACTGCTTGATTTAACCTTAGGAAAGTATACTTTTTGATAACTTCAACCATCGTTCTGAAACGCTTTTAACTCGAATTATTTTTATAAAAATTAGTGTACGTAGCAAATACGGCCTAGACCCGCGTTCCCAACCAGTGAGGCGGCCCGCTGCCGACGCCGTACTATCAAGATCAGTGGTAAACTTTTCATCTCAAAAGAAGTTCATTTGTATTATGAGAAAGGCGAAATTTTCTTTTTTTAATCTTTACAGATTTTTTTGTGCAGTGCAGACATTTTGGCCAAAATACTGGATATTTATGTACTCATCTCGAACCACTGGCCTAGACGACAATCGGAGATCCTTCAACCAAATTTTAACCACGTTTCTTCCCCACCTTCATTCA
Source organism: Lithobius niger (assembly GCA_023313725.1). NCBI lineage: Eukaryota > Metazoa > Arthropoda > Chilopoda > Lithobiomorpha > Lithobiidae > Lithobius > Lithobius niger. The sequence goes on from JAHWFP010188111.1 coordinate 28,161, forward strand.
CATTACTTCACTGGCATTGCAACAGTTCGTATGTGAAGCAAGACATAACTCGTTCGTTCGAGGGTTGTCTGTCTTCCTAGCGTTATAATCGGTGGTTTTGTTGTCAAGTATACACCAGTTCATGGTGAACGAGTCGGCATCAGGCAGCTGAAATTACAGCTCGATCACTCTATATGACATTGAGCTCGCCGTTACAATTATTTACCTCTGCTCCAGATATTGCTCTAGGCAAACTACGGAATTTGGATGCAATTCAACACAATTACGGAGGTGGGACACGCGTGCTCGTAATAAAAGCGTATATAATGGCAGCCAACTATTTTTAGAGCTTGCTTTTTTTTTCTTTCAAGGAAGGAAGTACGGAATGATATCCTCCTATACAGTACTACTTTGGTTTTTGCCTCCCAACTTCGAAACAGTTCAACAGATTGAACTCAAATTGGTTTCAATACAGGGTGACCTTTGCAGCAAAAAAAGTCCTGTTCATGTTTTGTTAAAATCCAAGATGGCGGCCCAAAATGGCACCCATAAAGCTGTTTTTTTTGCCTTGTAACTTCCAAATTGTTCATAACATTAAACAGAAACTGTTTGCAGATAACTTTTAGAATTACCTTTTCGTTGCAAATGTCATATTCAAGTTTTACGAAAATCCAAGATGGCGGACCAAACTAGCGTCCAAAAACAGAGTTTTGCTTTGTAACCTAAGTTCTGAACTCTTTATCAGATTCACTGGAAACCAGTTACGAATAATAATCATAATTACATTTTATTCAAGAAAGTCAAGAAACGTCCTAGTCACATTTTGTGTAAATCCAAGATGGCGTGCAAAAATGGTGTAAAAAAGACGGATTTTGCCCTATAGCTTTCAAACCATTTATCATAGTAAATCCGAACCGTTTATTACAAACGGTTATGGCTAAACTACAAACTGATTATGGCTAATATACAGAATTAACTTTTCGTCAAAAATGGTCCTGTGAAAACCCAATATGGCGGTCCGAAATGGCCCCCAAACGGCCTCGTTATTTCTATTCAAATTTAGCCTAAGAGCAACACTTTGCTTCTAGCTCATCATTTACGTAATGGCCAAAGACCGAAAACTAAAATTTTCAGGAGGTAAGGGGGAGGAGGTTGAGAATCTAGACACACGCTATTGTTTCGCCGCCAAGTAACAGTTCATCCGATTGTAGACATCCGATTGTGAAAAGATGATTGTTGATTAAAAAAAAAAAAGCGGGCTCACTAGCAGACATGTGTCTGTTAATTGTAAGCAACTGAAATCATATTTTACCATGTTGAGGATAAATGGCTCATGGTTATAGGGTAAAATTAGGAATTTACGCATCTGAACGTTTACACACGAATGCATGGTGATCTGAACATTGTACTTTTGTTGGTTTGGGGTCAGGACTAATACAGAAGGATTTTGAAATTCGCAACCAGGAAATTTAAATTTCGTTTTTTATGTTGCACCAAAAATTTAAAGTAACAATGTATTGTACAATTAGTACTGGTCCTTCGATCTATTGTAAAAGCCTGGACGACTTAAAAGCTGAACTGTAACGAAGAACAAAATAAGCAGACATTTACGTTGCCGTGGATTGTATAAAAATAAAGGGATAAACGTTAATAAATGATAGTTGCGCAACAATTCGAACATCCACGAGCAAACGGTGTTTATGTTAACCAAAAAATAAAATGCTTTGCGGTCTGCTGTTTTAGTAACTGAACTTCAAGGATTTCTGCATGACAAAATGTTAACGAAGAAAGCAAACGGAAAAATTCGCAACTTGGCCGATGTAACGGCTAATTATTTGTAGACAGGGGGTGCGCTGATTGAGTGAGCAAAGCGAACGAAAATCAGCGTTTGTTGTGTGTGCAAAAATGGGATTGAAGAAACTTAAGCATGTGAAACATGGACGTACAATAAACCAAACCGTGTCAATTTTGCTGATGTACGGCTCATTGGGTACAAATGTGAAAATTAACAATGTGGAAATTTATAAACATAAAATTCCTCCAGAAGAAAAAGCAAACGATGAAGATAAGCCGGTGTGACCTTTTGTATGGTTATAGTTCTATGAAAGTTGTGTGTGATACTCACCCAAAACCAAAACTGGTGTAAAAGAAGCCGCCAAGTTTCCAGAAAGAGTCGGTCTTTGAAAGTAGTGATTGATATCATTAAACCAAGGAATGGTCGCCTAGCTCGCGAACTTCTCTACCTCATATTGTGCACACGACGATGTTTAGAATTTTAAAACGCTTAGATTAAAAGGTTGTGTTTTTAACTCTACTTTAGGACTGAAACGCTTGCCAAACAGTTTTTCATTTTAACTTGTTATCGAATTAGGTTAATTTTGTAATTTTGATATCTACATAACAAGATCGTATAAATCAAGACTTAATTTTACGCACTACTTTTAAGAGTTAAGTAAAAACCAACGGTACCGCGCATCGGGTAGGACGGAAGAATTGGGGGAAAGCTTTTCAGGACAGCACGTTTCCCGAAAGCGGCAGCTTCTCGACCGGCTTGAGTCTCATTTATTTCCGCCAGCAAATGGAAGAATATAACAGAAGTATTCATTAAAAAAGGGAGGGGGGATTTGAGACCCATTATGCCTGATATTTCTGCGAAATGAATACGGAAGAAAATAATAGAAGTAATCATAGGAAAGGGGAGGGGGAGTATTAGCGGTGGGGTGGGTGATTTGAGTCACAGGACATGCGCTGATTGAGTGAGCGAAGCGAACAAAAATCAGCGTTTATTAGCCAGTGCGCACAAAAATTTAAAAAAAAATTAATTCGGTCGTCCATGGACATACATATGAGCTACATACCTAAACAGTGTTGCAAACCATGCATTCAACACCACCCGTGCTTCAGCTAGCATGACAATAAAACCCCTTTCTTAGTTTTATTGCTTTACGAACCACGTATTTTATTAAATAGCTATATATCGTAGAACGGATGTGGAAAATTTGAAAAGAGTCGGGCAATGTGTTAAATATTATTCGTGGAGGCGGACAGACAGACAGATAGGCACCGTGCACAAAATGAATAGTTCCTTTATTTGCTTCGCACCGCGCATCACTAAAGAAAAACTAAATGAAGTCCGAAGGGCGAACCCTGAAGAGTTGGAGTCGTGGGTCGCAAGCAACAAAGATGAGACAGTGGGTCGAAAATAGGGGTTTTGGGTAGGGGTGTTTCAGACCAGATTAGGAGTATTTGTCACACAAAATTAATTCAAATCACAGTTTGTTCTCAAAGCGAGAAAAGGAAATGCGTAAGGTACCTGTTTGGTATCACTCACATACAGTACATCCCCGAATAAAAATAAATGACAGAACCTCAACAAGTAACTCGAGTTAAAGAACGAAAAAACTTATCCTAAGTGTCACACAAAAAAACTCCTAATCTGGTCTGAAACATTCCTATCCAATGCCCCTACTTGTGACCCGTAACTCCAACTCTTCAGTATGTGCTCTTCCGAATCCTTTTAATTTTCATTTTTTTTAGTGATGCTGGGTCCGAACAAAACAAATCCTGTGTGCAAGGCTGTAAGTTTGTCTGTCATCACGATAATTATTGACCTCATTGTCCGATTACAAATCCATTCTATGCTCATAGCCATGCGTGAATTTACGCTTCGTAAATTAATAAATATGAGTAAGGCGTTTCGGGATTTTAACTCCAATATCAAAATTAATCACGCATCCTGACCACAACAATGTTTATCATCATTATTTCATGGAAATTAATCAGAAATTAATGCACAAGAAACACTTGACATATACAACGATATGTAAATGCATGTGCGTCATGTCTTTCAATTAGTCGTTGACAGCCACTGGTGTACAAATTCTACCAATTCTCACCTTACCACCCTTTTCCCCCTTCCACACTGGAATAAAAATCCCCTTTAACACTGGGTTCGGACTCTGGCACGGGTCCGACCACAACTTTCAAGTCCTGGTCGAACTCGGGACTTGAAATTCCATCCCTGATGCCGTGTTTCACACCGCTTCCACACTGGACCCTGAACACCACGTTTGGTGTCTGGGCCCCGACTCTATATGTCCAGGTAAAACCACGGTTTCACAGAGAGAAAATCTGGTACCCTTCTTTCCATACCCCTTCTATACTGGCCCCCCAATATCGAGGCCATGGCCCGGGCTTTAAATAATTTTTCTCTCGCTACAATATAAGCAGCGCAATTGTTGTTCCTTCCGTCCCTTCCTCCTGCTTTCCTTTTATCTCGCTATTGTTTATCAGCGCACCTAAGGTCAAAACGTGTCCTAAAGCGCGGGTCTGCGCACCGACCCTTTCTACACTGAAACACGGCATCGGGTCGGAGTCTCAAGTCCCGAGTTCCAGCAGGATTTGAAGGTCCGGGTCGAGCCCAAGTCTGAGTCCAATGTGGAAGGGTCAATGCTAGGGCCCGGACTTTTACCCTAGTGTGGAAGGGGGGTGTGTAGAAAGGGTCAGCGCGCTGGCCCATGCTTTAGGGAAATGTTTTGCCTCTGGGAGCACTGATACGCAACAGCGAGATAAAAGGAAAGGAAGGGGAAGGGGTGAGGGAAAGGAAGGGGAGAAAGGAACTACGATTGCGCCGCAAGTTCGGACCCTAGCCTCGATGTCGGTGTCCAGTATGGAAGGGATATGGAAAGATGGGTGTCTGGTGTTCTCGTTGCGAAACCGTGTGGATGTAAAGTCGGGACCCAGACACCAAGCGCAATATTCGGGATCCAGTATGGAAGCGGGATTTGTGGCTTATTTTCGCAAGGGTAGTCTTAATCAGGGCTTTTTTTTTAAATAAATTTTTAGGCCTTTCAGAGGCAGCAGATTCAAATCCTGTTAAAGCATGACACCCACCCTGTCACATCGTAATGTTGCTTTCAGACTGGGCCCTTAATACTGGGCCCTGGGTGTTTCGGCCCCGACTTATAACCACAGGCAAAACCACGGTTTCATAAAACCAACGCCTGACACCCTTCTTTCCATACTCCTTCCACACTGGACCCCTACCTCGCAGCCAAGGTCCGAACATTAATTTATATTTCTCGCACTACAACATTTTCGACGCTCTTTGTTCGTTTCTCCTCTCCCGTCCCCTCCTGCTTTAATTTTATCTCACTAATTGCTTATCTGCGATCCAAGAGTCAGAACGTTTCTCTAAAGCCCCTTCCACACTAGAAAAAAAGTCCGTGCCCGAGCCTCACCTTTCCACACTGGGCCCGTGCTTTCAAGTCCTGGTCGAAGTCGAAGTCGAGACTTGAGACCCCGACACCAACCCCACGTTTCAATGTGGAAAGGGGTTTAGGGAAATGTTTTGATTCTTGAAGTAATTGCGCAAAACGCGAGAAAATCGAAAGCAGGCAGGAAGAGGGGACGGGAGAGGCAGGGGAGAAAGAAACAAGGACAGCGGCGAAACTGTTGTAGCGAGAGAAAAATTAATTATAGTGTCCGCGGCCTATCTTGAGTTGGTCGCAGAACGAACATAGACAATCGATTATACGTTTTGGTAGCAGAGTGCCTTGTTGATATCCAAGATGGTTACGAAAACTATAGTACGAAAACAGTAGCGGCCGTCGATTAAAGCCACCTCTACAGGAAGACGTAACCGTTCAAAAAATACTGCAGGACTCAGATACGTCGCGCACATAATAAAAGCCAAGCCGCGATTTCTGGGCCCAGTGTGGGAAAGGTCACTCTTGGGCGAGACAGGGTATAGTCAAGGTAGGTGGAGAAAGTGGCGGTAACGTAAAAAAAACCTCCAAATTCCCAAAAAGTGTTTGTCTTGCAAAGTAGTGGTATAATTCCATCAGCTAAGCCTGCCATCAATAAATTACGGCAACTTCCTGGTATATCATTGTCACAAACGATCTGTTTAACACTAAAGGAAACTAATGTAAATTTTTATAGCCCTTTCTTTCTGCTGCACAAAAATTATTGATCGGAAGCAACTGCTTAAACAATTTTTTTTAATCCAGTGTTCATTTCCTTTGCCTTTGAATCAATCCGCATTTAAAATGAGCCTATGCCTTTAGCCGCCTGATACTGACACAAAAGTGAAAGAAAAAAGTTTCGCACGATTAAATTGTAAAATAATTGCTCGAAAACACGAATCCCAAATCACTTCCGATCAGTGTAATCCCGCAGACAATCCTCAATCTTCCCAGAACTATCATCCCCCGCACAAATCTCTCCGACCATGTGCGTTTGTTCGTTAGTTTTGCTATACGGGTCAAGGAAAGCAGAAAAAAAACCGCTTTTTAAAACTGAGAGCCGACGAGGTTTGAGCTATATAGAAAGGGAGAAGTTTTCGAGGAGCAACAAGGCTCGCGCTAACAGCACAAGCGCGAGCACGAGGGAGCCAAAGGTCACCAGCGCACCTCGACGTAACGGACTACTGCGCTTGCGCACTGACTCGCTACGTCACACACCCCGTATAAAACAAGGCTACCAATCTTAATCTCGCCTTTCCCCGTTTAAGACGTGACTGTGGAAGTGTTGTTGTGTATTGTGGCGTGAGAGAGTGTGAAGTCCGGTTTTTTTTCGGTTTCCATTTTAACAAGGTAGGCTTTCTTGCAATACTTTACTTTCATCTTGGTCGTGTTTTGTTTTTGTTTTTGTTTTTAAAGCTTTTTAATTCTGAGCGTCGTTGGATTAACACCGTGAATTTTATGTGTCGTGCTTCGAGCACGTTGTTTTCCTCGTTACGTGTGAAGTTTTATTTAGCGCCAGTTTAAAGTCGTTTTATTATTAGCGCTGGAATGGTTTACGAGTTTTTTAAAAGTGTCTTTTTTTAATTATTATATTTACCTAACGGTAAAGCACGTGCTGTTTGGAGCAATAACTTCATGGAGAAAAACTGTGTCGCGTCTCGTAATATATAGCCCATAAGGAAGACTGCAAGTTAAAGATTACCTAAGTGAAATTATGGTTTATTATTTTTGTATTGTGCAGCTCTTAAAGCGCACTTTTCAATTTAAAACACATTTACTAAAGAGCTTTAAGTGAAAATCATTATGCAAAAAATGTTGACTTTTCACTAAGACTGTCATCGCTAAAACGGATTTTTAAAAACTGCAATGTTGAGATTGTTTTGCAAGCTTTATAATACAGGTGTACGAAGTAAAAGGTATCACATTTCTACTGCAAGCATTGTAAACGCCGCATGCACGGCCATAAGGCAAGCATCGCGCCAACACTGTGCGCGGACATCGATTGTGACAACATCAAAAGCGAACCTAGCAGAACACGAGTAGGGCACATGACCCGAGTGGAATTGTGCAGTTGAACGCCATCGTGTTCTACCATACAATTCCGACTTTATTCATTGTCCTATTCAGAATCTATTCTGGCCTGTGGCTCCTACCATAGTTGGAGGTTTTCAAGTTCGACTCACTGGGTTTTCCCATACTAAAACTTGTATGATTTTACAACTAAGGCAAAAAAAAAGTTCTTTGTTGCAACAGCATTTATCGGCAAAAGTTATGCGAGCGGGCGGCATTTATTTTTTAATTTTACCAAGATATCAGCAAACGAGCTTGAGCTTAAAAAAAAAATTAAAAGTCAAGATATAAATTTTTTTATCGTATTTTCTGAAGCAGGCTTCAAAATATGTAAGGCAAATACAAACTGGCACTTGTCGATAATCAAGTGTCAGTTGATTATTAACCAGACAGACATAACAGCAATGCCAAAAAATAATAATAATGATAATTGCATGCAGCAAAATTTTCAAAAGTAAAAGTGAAAAAAAAGACAAATTGTGGCCGAGTTTTTGACATGCGGGTGGACCTACAAAACAAGTACTGTTTTTGCACTTAATTTTAAAACTGAGCCAACTCAAAAAAACATTACCTTTCTTCAGGCAGTAAAACTTACGGGTCCACACATTTAATTATGATAAAAAATAATAAGCGCACTGTCATAGAATGTAATAATTTGATATTATACAAGCAGTCCGATTTGTGAGAGACTGCTTACAAACTTTTGATTGGTAAAAAAAAAAAACACTTACTGTTTCTCAGTTGAATTTATGTAATCCGAGCTTTCAGGGAGTAAAAACAAAGGTGGTGACTAGCACTATTTTACAAATACAGATGCAAACCTATTTCCGTTGTCTTTTGGACATAATGTTAGACTATCTGAGCGGGAAGCGGAGATTGAATTAACGACCTTTGAGACCAAAGGCCGAAGTTCTGCTTAACGCTAACCCCTGTCAGTATGGCCTAACAGTAGAGCTCGGCTTTTCGTCTTATAGTTCGAGAGTTCCACTCCCACTCAGGTAATCTGCATTTCAGTCCAAAAGGCAACGGACATAGGTTTGCATTAGTTATTTGTTTACCACTAAGCCAGCCGACTTGGCTTTCCGTACTGTTTTACTGTTAGATCCTTCTCGATCGGATACGATGCATTGCCGAGTATTTTGCCGATAACTGCCTCAATTATGTCTACGAATTCTCCAATGACTGTTTGCGTTGCTGCCTTTAAACAGAAAAGTCGGTTAATAATAATAATAACACTTTACTGATAGCAACAGCAAATGGCGAGGGAAGGGCCAGTTCTGGCTACTAACACCCCATCCAATGATACCCCACCCAAGACTTGCTGGTTAAACTAAAAACTTAGGAGATCCAAATGCTGGATTCTACATAAACCACTACCGGATTTATCGTTTGTATACAAAATCTAACACTGGTCTGTGAATGTCCTGCAGTCTTGACCATAGTTTGATGGATGATGTGAGGTCAAAATTACCTGGTGTAGAGGGGGAGAGGTGGGAGAGTTTTTTTTTGAGGTGGAGGAAGGGTGTCGACGTAAACGTGGGAAGTTGGACAATTCCATGAAGTTTTTCCCTTTTTCTCTCGGGCTGTTAGTAAACATAATAATTATACTTGTTTTAAATATCTCTGTGTACGAAACAAGTTTCACAAGTGCGCTTCCAGTTTCCACACGCAACATCAAGTTTTCCTTTTTACGCGCATTCCTGTCTAATTCTGGCAAAAAAAAAAGTAAATGAAGAAAAAAAACTCTTACTCGAGTTATTAGCCTTTCAGTTTCCTTCCCATCTTCAAACGTTTCACAACAAAACATGATATTATTCAAAGTCTGAATGATGGAATTTGAACTTCCTGGCTTTGAAAACTTTTTTTTGTTGTTGTTGTTTTTTTATTACAGTGCACCATGAAAATATATCGTGTGTATTTTTTCCTGCTTTGTCAGGGATTAGTTTGAGCAGAATTTCAGTTCCTACACTTTATTTCTCGACATGGAGTTGTGATGTTACAGGCGGGGGGGAAGGGGGAGTGGCCAACACCCTTACCTCCCTCCAAATATTTTTTATTGCCCACCCAATTCTCGAAGATTTTTACAACTTTGTTACAAATTTAATATAGTTCTTTCTTTAAAAAAAAAAAAGGATGTTTCAACGCAGTTCGCCAGTTCGATCGTTTAGACGAATTGGTACGACAGATTTTTCGAACACTTTGGTAAACACTTTGATGTCCTTCAAATACTATCTACACTTTCGGATACTTTAATCTCTTTATATGAAAGCAATATTTAAATGTCCTGGCTACGCATGCATGAAAGAAAAGGACAGTTTGCGGATTCGGAAAAAAATGCAAACAAAAGCGCTACCGTAAAAAGACAAGAACTGAAGAACGTCTAAGCGAAAACTAACAATCCGATTTCAGCTTTAGTCTTTATAACTCCAGGTTCTAGTTTCAGTTTTGGTTTCAGTTTCAGTTCTAGTTTCAATTTTCCACTCTTATAACTCCACTCAAGTCCACTTTTTCAAACTGGGGTAACGAAACAAAGAAACAAGAGTGAAAATCATACACGGAAAATGGCTAAAATTCTGTTACCTTATATTATGGGCTTGTAGTCACTGAGGCATGGTCCGTCGATGCTATTACCTTCAGTAATACCGAGTGTAATAGTATCGATGGACCATGACTGAGGTGACGTGAATGGCATTCGAACCAACGAACTCCAGATCGCACTCAGACGTCTCTAACGACTGAGCCATATTTTCAAGGCCATAATAATACTACAGCTGCCCGATCCCGCTATGAATAAAGGCTGCATAGTCGTGGCCATGGCTCCATTAAAAAGAAGAAACGTACAATTTCTTCTTCGTATTTGTTGATACTATGCACAAATTGCAGTAAATAATATAAAAATAAACTAAAAATAATGTTTCCAAGCTTCTCCATTAATAATGGCGGCAACATTTCTTCTGTTTTAATGGAGTCAGACCTACTGTACAACTAGATAGTCTTAATAGCCGGATGAAGTCTTCACCAGGAGCCAGTCACGGCTCCAATCGTGATATCGTTGTCACCTTTTTATTGCTTTGGGCAGCGGCAATTTACTTTTTTTCTGGGGAAATTCTTATTCGTTATTTTTTTTATGCTTTTCTGTCTCTCTTTGCACCCTTTTCTTAACTAAAACCCGTTTCTGCCCCTCTTTGCACCCGTTTCTTAAATAAAATACCTTTCTGCCCGGCTTTCCACCCTTTTCTTAAATAAAACCCCTTTCTGTCCGTCTTTGCACCCTTTTCT
>JAHWFP010188112.1:0-49692 GCA_023313725.1 Lithobius niger
TATAAAGAGCATAACAGCTGTTTCAGATTAAAACAACAATTCCACGAATCTCCTTCAGGCGAGAGCAGAGGCAAGAACAGGGTACAACCGTACAACCAGGCCACGTCATACAGAAAAAAATATGGCGGTGCCTGGTTGAACTCCGTTTTCACCTCTGTCCTCGCCTGTATGAGATTCGTGAAACTGTTGTTTTAATCTGACATTGCTGTTATGCTGTTTAAAGGGGGGTACAATAATTTTGTAAATAAAATAAATAAATAAATATATTGTAGGATTGCCTCATTGCAGTTTACCATATATCGCCCTAGGTTACACATCCCATAATTCATCATTTCTGTCGTAATTGTGCAATGAAGGTAATGCAAGTATAAGCAGGTTGCCACAAATGTGAAAACGCTGTATGATGCAAATTTCTAAAATCGAACAGCTATTAAAAAATTAGTTCAAACTTTTGCCTGTGCTTGGATAAATTTTGCAAAGAGTATCACAGTGTAACTGTAGCCACGCGTGTTTTACCCTACTCGTTGGACTTGTGTTTCTCCAACATTTTGTACCTCATTATGGCGGCTGCCATCCCATAATCTCAAAGTGGAAGTATCGATGCTGGCTGCGTCTTAAGTCATGAATCTGCTTGCCCGCAAACGCAGATTACCATATATCGTCCTAGCTTTTGATGTGAAGAAGCAACGAACTGTTGAGGCGAACTATTGTCAATTAAAGGCGATAACGAAAGAAGGGGACACCCGTCTAAGGGAGGAACGCCCTAACTATCGAAGCAGATAGTGATGGTGGTAATTCTTTGCTCACTTGATCTGGAATAGGGGTGATGTTGTCGATCCGTTGATGATAGCATAGTAGCCACCATATTGGATTTCACTCTTGTTGATTTAACTAATAATAATAAGAATAATGTTTGTTGCATAGAACAGCAACAGGTCAAGGAAGGGTCTGTGTGGTCCATGACACCTTGCAAAGTTAAAACGGTACCAGGTTCAAACGTATCTAACAAACCGAAAAAAGTACATTATTTACATCAGCCAACCTTCTCTTAAGGACAAACGAAAGAGGTGCCATAACCACGTCTCTCGGCAATGGGTTCCAAACATTTACTAAACGATTCGAGAAAAAAAAACTTTCTACAGTCACGTGAAAAAGGCTGTGGCACCAGTTTAAGGGAATGTCCCCTAGTTTTGCTCTCAGTACGAATGGAGAAAAAACGACCATAGTAAAAATATGTAAGAGCCAAATCACACTTAAGTCGGCAAAATTCCAGTGAGTCCACCCTCATGTTATTGTTGCGTTTTGCCATGTAGCTGCCATGTCCTTCGTCTTTGTTCATCGTTGTCGCAGAATTCCTTTAGTCAATGACGTAACAGTAGACATGCACGTTTTAAGTATGTTGAGACCCCACTAATGGGATATCTGACTTTATATCCCACTCTTTGGTTTAGACAATAATTGCAAGAATCGATGCCGGAACCACACAGCCATGGGATAAGAACACTTGTGTGTGTGGTTCTAGCTTGGGGTCTGAACAATGTTTCTTGCTCTGTTTTATTATACAGAACCAACGAGTGAGAAGTCAAGTATGGTGGGTTCACAACACAATTAGAGTGCGGGTGTCTACTGTTACGTTCGTTAATAAAGGAATTCCGTGACAACGATGAACAAAGACAATGCACATCGCGCCAACAACACCTAAATACGTACATAAATTATCTTTAGAATGTCAAACAAGAGTATGTCGAATGTCGAATGTGATGTCTCTAAATGACATCACATTAATTCCCCGCCCCTTATTATTTTGTGAGGAAACAACAACAACAATCACAATCAAACACAAGAAACACTAAACACACGTTTGTATTATGCATTTCGTATAAGACTTCTTATTCTTAAAGTATGATTATACATAAGATGAACGTTTGAGTCCGTACTAAATTGCTTGCTAACACAGTTAAGCTCTAACTACTACTTTAATTTCCAGTTATCTAAACTTCATCAAATCTCCGATTGATTAAACAAATAAATTGTTTAAGAATAAAGCCCAAGGAAAAGGTTAAAGTGACATTTGAGGTAAGCAATAATAACAATTAAAATGTCTTCTTTCTGAACATGTTACTTACCGAAACTGCAAGACATCTTTAGTGACGAGGTCGTCTGTTGCAATTGCATGGTCAGTGTGGTAATGCCACAAGTCTTGTTTGAAGATGAAAGTGAATATATTGTTCCTTATGACATTGGACAAAAGGAGACTGTGTTGTTTTACACATTCAAGAAGGTGAAAACCATCAACCATGAGGATTTCTTTTGTGTCATTTTCATCAGTATTGTGGATGATCCTTACCCTGAAATAGACAATCATAACAACCAAAAGCCATAATGAAACACTTATTTTGTTAGCAGCAGTGACTGTATTCTAAAAAGGGCAACCATTATAAATAAACCATAAGTCTAGCTACCCTGAGAGGCAGTTACACCAAAGAAGAAAAAAATAGTTTTCGACAGGTTTGTTTTACCCTCTTGAACTTTTGCGTTTCGTGGTATTTGCCAAAAAGTTAATTTCACTTACGATCAAAAACAAATTATTAGATGCAATCAAGTAAAATCTATAACTAAACTGAAAGTCCAATTAAATTAAACGAGAATCACATATACACATAACCATATACACTTCACACACCTCACAAAGCTCACACACACTCATCTACTTGTTTTTGTGAGTGTCTCCTTTCTGTTCCGTTCATCACCTTACTGATGAAGCTCACACCAGTCATTGGCTTATCATGTTCAGAAGTAAAAAAAAAAAAAAACGGTAATATATATATACACAGGGTGGTCACTAAAGTTCTGGAAAAAGATAGGCCTATAATAGGCTTATAATAGGCGTAAAGTTATAGCCTCAAAGCTCGTAGGTCCATTCGAAAATCTTCAACATGTTAAGAATTATTTTTACTTTATAGCATTAGGTGTGACATAAGGGATTTATTGGTTTCTTCTTCCGTTCATTCTATGGTTGGTTGCATTCTGTTTCATTACATTGTGTCCTGAATAATATTTTGGGGGATCAAACTATTTCTGTATTGTTGGAGTGGTCTGAGGTAGAATTCCAGCTGCATACACTACTCAGGAACGCATAGAAATGGTGCTAGTATGCAGTCTGCAGGGATTCAATTCTCAAACCCTTGTGCAGGTTCGCGAACAATTCCACCAACTTCATCCAGATAAACTTCCACCATGCGTTACCACCACCTCCGCCTTGCTAAGGAAGTTCAGGAAAACAGGTTCTGTTGCCGATGACTGGCGAGCATGCGGACGCCCATGTACGTCAACAGATGAAGACCACAGTCTGGAAGTTCTTGATCCCATTGATACAACACCGCGTGTATCACAATGACAGCTCATACGGGTATTGGACAACAATAAAACATCTATTCAGGATATTAAAGGACCGAGGTCATCATGGGTTTAAACATGCTACCCCACAACATCAGGAGAAGGAGGATTTCAACAGATGACTGAAATTCAGGCAGTGGGCAGTTGAGACTATTGATGATGATTATGATGATGATAATGACACGTTTCTTCAGTGTTTGGTGATGTCTGATAAAACCCATGTTTTCTTGCATGAAGAACCTAACCACCAAAACAAATGCGACTATCCGTTAACCAACCCATACTACACAGTATAGCGACACTATCAACACAACCCAGGACAAATGTTTGGTATGGGATTGTAGGTACAACGTTAATTGGCCCAGCCTTTTTTGATGGAACACTAAATGCTGCTTGCTACCTGCAACTGCTGCACACTGAGATTCAGCCAGCCATCAAAGACGTACTGCCTTTGGCCGTCCGCCATAGAGCTTGATATCAGCATGATGTAACACCACCTCACTTGTGAGGAAATGGTTGGATCAGATCTACCAAGGGAATTAGATTGGGTGTGGAGGTCGAGTGGAATGGGCAACCTACACGTCGGGACCTAACTCCTCCTGTTTCTTCCTTTAGGGTTTTCTCAAGGGACGTCTATCAGCTGCAAAAGACAACCCACACATTGTCCAGGAGTTGCATCAGTGCATTGCTGATATTTGTCAAAATATAACTGCAGACATGATTGCTAATGTTTGGAACAATGTGAGTGAATGGTTTGAGCACTGTGTCACAGCTCACGGGGGATACTTTGAAAATGCTGTGTCCTGAACTAGACAAATGTAATGGAATCCCAAGATTACTAATTTGATTATGAAAAGTGGCAGTCATCAGAAGAGACATTATTTGTTTCCCTTCTTTCTCGTTTTGTTTCATTCTGAATTCATATGACATGAAAGATCAGAAGAGATCCATGGCCAACAACAGTGCAATGATATTACAGGATGGAATAACCTCATAGAACAAGCTCGTATCATACCACATACAACTACGGCCATACCACTGTGTAAACTGTTCCTTGTTAGGAATATATGCACGAAGTTCCTGCCTGGAACTCGCTTAGTCAGGTGGCAATCTCAACCATATCGGAACATACTTTTAGAAGACTGCTAAATAAACATTGTTGCAAGACTTTTCTTTGGCGGTCGGAGTTCTATGATTGATGGTACTGGCCTTCTTCCTTTCATTGGGGATGGTTGTTGGTGGTCCCCGGACCCTTTCCTTGTCCTTTTGCCTTTTTTTTTGGGGGGGGGGGGGGAATCAAGCCTTTTTTTTAGTTTTAAGTTTCAGTTAAGTCTTTTGCTGCCTAATACACAAGAAAGGGATGAAGAGAAACAGCAAAATCAGCTGTTGCCTACTTTGCATAAAAAAGATCGTTATTTCGAAGTTGACCAACATGCACAATGCGAGAGTCTTTCGTATTGGAAACAAATTGCTTTGGATTCCTTAAATTATCGTTACTTGTGAAGGTAATCTCACAAGTAACGATAATTGCAGGTGCTGTCTGGTGGCGTACCAATCAGAATGACCTTCATGAGGTCGAAACAGGCGATCTTGAAGGTGACTTTGGGAAGCCTGGTCTTGGTGCGCTTATACCAGCTAGTAGCAAAACAGTTCCACAGCCACCACCGTTTTTTAAGGTCAGCGTTATCATCTATACCTGTATTGCCAAATCAATCAAATCACGATCCAGAGGTTACGTCCGGACTTGATAATCTGCTTATTCTGTCTCCACAAATTAGAGGTGTGCGTCAGCTAAAAAGTGCCTCCACTGCCCCCGATATTAGCATGCCCACCTAACTGCGAGAAGTTGTGCCATTACACAATCTGTTCGTGAAGCTGGGAGTGCTAGTCTTTTATACTTTCCGGAGAGGTCTCCGCCCAAAACCCGACATTTGAGTTGAGATTGGAAAACTAAACAGAGATTTAATCAGTCAACATCTAAATTACTTGTATTTAGGAGGGTGTAGCAGCCATACGATTTTTTCATTTCCTCATACTAGGAAATAGGCTTTGGGCCTATTGTAGGTGGAGCGAACAGACCTTTATTTCAAATTTATATTTAGAGTTTATTTTAATGACTACCATATTTGTTAAAGCTCCTTTAAAATCTAGAAGAAATGCTCACTCGGCTAAGTGTGGGCTTTTGCCTTTTGGTGTGATGTACTGCTGTAATTTGCAAGCCTGTGTCTTATTTTAGCTTTTTTGTTCTACGTATCATATTTATTTTAATAGGCTTTCGTTTGCTCCATCATTTAGTGTCTGTCTAGTTATTTTTAGCTTCTTTCCACATCCGACACTAAAGAGGTGAGCCATCACCACCGACAAAAATAAAACGGCACGTTTGTCACGGCTGGTTAGGCTGCCGCGGCTAATAATTCTGACATTGTTTACAACAATAATTACTGCTGCACAAAATGTCTTTCCTAGATTGCAAATGTTAATAATTAAGCAGTTAACTGTAAGGCAAACAATCATCAGCGCAATAGTTTTAAACAAAAATCAAAAGATTCAGCAGGTTGGCAATGCTGCCGCTGGTCTAATACTTGACAACGCCACCAACGAAAACATTGAGGCGCACACCTCTATCACGCACAGCGACAGCAATCTTAAAATCATATATAAGCAGTAACGATCTCAACATTGTAGGTCAAATAGTGTTAGCTCTTAGACCTACTTTCACCTTTAGGCCTAATTTTTAGCTTTTAGGCCTAATCTTTAGTTGTCATTTTTATTTCGTAAGTAGCAGCTGTGTTTGAGGTTAGGCCTATTCATTAATGAACCACGGTATCGATACTTCACGTTGTCGTGGCAACGAGGAATCTTTAAACTATTAGACGCAGGCATGCTGTTGTTTCGTGCTATGGGCAAACACGTAGTCTGCTGTGAAGTTTCGTTTTACATGTATCGCTTCGCCATGATACCACGATCTAGGTTGCATATTCGCGATTCCCATCGCTAGTTACTGTAAATGCCAGTTTTGTCACCGTGCTGAAGGTAATCCCTCCAAGCATTCTTTTTTTTCAAATGATGCTAAGGTGTATCGTTAACGGAATCCTTTTGTTTTTTTACGGTTTCATTGAGTTACGTCGAAAAAAGTTATCAGCTAGAAAGAAGCAACTAAAATTTAATTTTCCGTGTTTTTTAAAGTTCACTTGACCACCACCAGCATGGTATATGCTTCATCGGAATTCCTTAACTATTCAGGATTCTAAATTTAAAATGGTGAAAGTTAGAAATAAATTCGAAAATTTGTAATTTATTCCATAATAATTGTTCGATTTATGGCAAATTTTGGCTCAGCAATACTTGTGGGGGTATCAAGCGTTGTACCAAATTTCATTCCAATCCGACCTTTCGTTTGGGCACCACCCAGACTGCAAAAGTGCAACCAACAGACCAACCAACCAACGTTTTGCAATTTGGTGTCCGTTATAGGCTATGCTTCGCTCGGTTCGCTCGCTCGCTCCACCAATGATTTATTTTGGGTTGAATTCTATCCTGTATGCCAACATTTTTTGCTTCGTATCTATTATGATGCAAAATTAATTGGGGGGGGGGGGGGTAGTGTCATATATGGGAAACTAATGTATGTTTTGTTTACTTAGGATTTCAAAATGGTTGATTACCCTAGTAATTAATTGTGGTTTGAATTTAACACTAGGGATTTCTTGTACATTAGTGGATTTCAGTGTATACGTAGTTCGTGCTTAAATAGGTATGTACTCATCATTTTTTTTAGGGGGGGGGCGCGTGCAGTGCTCTCGTGCTGCACTTCACCCAACCTTGCATCTGCTTAGTTGAGGTTTCTTTCCCCTGGCACACATTAGGGCGTGGCCACCGTCATATGTAACACTTTTTTGTCTAAACGGCGAAGCAGTTTTTTGTTCAGTTAATTTGTTGGCTTTTTTAGCTTCCTTTTTACTGTCATTGGTACTGTCTTGATTATCGCGTGTATGCCCATTCTCCGCCCAATTTTGTTTGTCTTAAAAGGAGCATTAGAAATACATATTTATATCCATATTCCGTCCATGCTTGCCCCACGTCCATTGCTTGATGGCAACACACTAGCGTGTGTCTAAATTTAGGGTTTGTGAGCTTAATTCATAATCCATTTTGATTCTGCAGTGTTGAAGTATTCGCAACAAACAATTGAGGAAAGCAATTTAGAAACGATTCAACTGGCTTCTCGAAGAAATAAAAAAGTCAGTCATTTCGGTCACCCAATTTTGAGGGCCTCAAAATTAAAGATTTACCCACCCTACGGTTTTCATGTGTTCAGTGGCATGCACAGGGTATGAGGCAGGGCGTGAGGGGGGCATTGCTCCTGGCCTTTTGAGAAAAAATTTAAATACCCTTGTAGAAAAAAAAATGACTTATTTTGCTTTCATGCAGTGATAAATGCTGGCGCACTGAAGGCATGAGAAAAGGCCTAGAGATCTAAGAAGGCCAGGAAGGCCGAGAAAGGGGCAGAAAAGGGTAAAACTTTTACTGATAGTTGCCCCTGCACTCTCGGAGGTCTGTGCACGCTACTGCGTTTGCTCATTCATTTTCATTCCCATGGCATCACTACGTAGTATACTCAGTCCAATCAAATCCTTCTAAAGAAATGAAACATATTTTAAGTATAAATTTCTGAGAACTTGAGTGCAAAAATGTATTCCGACCCCCTCCTCCCCCTCTCTAACCGTCATATGGCCGCAAAATCGTGCCCATTTTTTACGATTTGGAGCACCACTTCATACTCCTTAAAAAATGCCGTGCTTTCCCGTGCCCAAGCATCGTTGCGTCTCTGTCCCGATCTAGTGTGCCTCGACTCCTTTTTGCACCATTGTTGCAGAGTGTTGCAACATTGTAACGTTTTCACATTGTTAGCCACATTGCTGTAGTGTTTCGGGCCTTAGGGCTTCGGGCAGATGACCAGGAGTGGTTAACGCTCGTTAAACCCTTTGAACCCTTTGTAGTGTTTCGTTTGTTTGGGGCTGTTAATCTCAACAGGTTGAAGCTCCGTAATCAGTTAGTCATTCAATCCTGCTGACTGTGCATTGTAATATTTTGACGTAACCCGCGTCCAATCATCGTTGCATCAGTGTTTAATTTTGACATTGTAAGTAAGCCCTTCCTATACTCCTGATCTCCTTTTCCTGAAAATTTTCGTGCGTAAACAATTTCTAACAAGCACTGCCAGCCGACCATGCTAATTAAACTAACTGCTCCGGGTCTACTGGGAAGCCATGTTGTTACACTGCCCTGTTTCTTGTCGCACTGGCGTTTGTGTCTGTTGGAGCCTAGAGTTTGACAGCCCATAGTTTTCCGTCAGCAGTACATGTCGTAATGTTTCCGTTGTTACAGAGTGTTACTTCGACGTCACATTGCCGGCCACTCGCACTTTGTCTTTGCTACCGTGAAAAGAATGAACACGCATGACCTTTTTTATTGCTATCTTTTTTTCAGATTAGTATGAACAAACGTTTAAGCACTTAAAATGCGTATGTAAGCGTTTAAAAAAAAACCTAGTGAGCTAAAGGACAGCTACTTGAAAACGACATGCAAGCCATCAGTGTCACACTAACACATGTACAAGAAACGTCATCGTTCCAAAAACAAAGCTGGAGCTTCTTTTTCCACATATTAGTGCATCGCTGATGGCTTTTTCTTGTATTTGTTTCTTTAGAGCATTAGATTTTTTTTTAAAAGCTTACATCCGTATTTTATCTCTTAAGTGTTCTTTTAATATTAATATCTGGTTTAGTACTAATATCTGGTTTAGTACTAATATCTGGTTTAGTACTAATATATCTGGTTTTTTAATAGTAATATTTGGTCCCTCAGAGTCAACATGGCTTACAAAGAGCCAAGTCGGTTCTTTTCAAGCTCCGGGATTTACTTTTGGAAATAGCACTTTCGTGTGGAACCCTGGACTTGGAGGGCCACCTCAGAGCTCACTCGGGTATTAAATAACTTCTCTCCCGATTTCTATACTTTTTTAGTGACTAGGGCTTGTGTAAGTGGCTACGCCCTTCAAGCTCCTTTCTACCTACGAGTGGATAAATCTTATTATCATTATTATTATAACTGGATTTGAGATAAATGAGAATCACGATTAGAAATAATTCAGATGAACGGATTTTGGGATAATCAGATTAACAAATTTATGTTGAAAATTTTTTTTATGTTAAAAGCTAACACTGATATTGCAAGATTACCGTTATTCGTTGAAACGAACAATAAAAGTTGAATAGACTTACCTGCCAGGCTCTGACAGATACGACTGTGCTGTGCCAATTACAGGCGAAAGATACAGATCGCTTGCAGGTTGCACATTAGTATCATCCGTGAGAGGCATAACTCGCCCATAAATCGACGGACGTAAGATGGATACTCTCTCAGTAACTGTGGCGATTGTGCTTGCTTCTGGATTGGCCTAAAATGATGATGAGATCAACAATAAAACGATAATCAGTTGGACTTTATTAGTGAGCTTGAATTAACGAGATGTATGTATTCCATATAGTTCCACTCTACAGTTATTCAGAGCAAGAATCATTGCTGTAATAGCTCTTCAGTGCAGCCTTTTTATTCCGTACTTTGTCATTTAATTTGCAGATCAACACATTACTAGCAAATGCGTAATGATTGAGGATAAAATTTCAAAATATGTTCTTCCAAACCAGTAGCACACTCACAGCAGTAAAATATAATCAGCCAGAAGCCCACATACACAAAAAACACAAGCTTATATTTCGACAATACAAATTGCAATGCTTTCCTAGGAACTGAAATTCTGTCCTCTGCATTACACCATGATTAGTTTCTTTGTTTATACCATGATTAGGGTCGTATAGATCATGATTAAAATTCTTCATGCATTAATTTAAAATATTTCCCATAAACAAATGTGATTTGTAACATGTTAGGAGACTAAAACACGTTTAAGTTCTTAAAACTATTAGAAAACAAAAACGAACTCGTTTTGGTGTTTAAGGTAAGTTTTAACTAAACCGACGTCAAACCAGAAAAGAAATTCGAATAAGCTTTCCTGTAAAGTTTCAGATATCACAAACCTTCCTTCTGTATCCAACCATTAGACGTGTAAATAAAATGTAAACTATTACAACGGTTACTGGAAGCCATTATTTGCTTTGTTTTGTCGTGTTTAGATCATCGAATAATGTAGCCTTGGTATTGGTAAAATTTAAATTAACCATTGAAATGAATGCCATTGCGCAATGTATGACGAATCCAGCCAAACATTCGAAGTGCACAGTTTTGTTTATAATGACTTCGTTAGGCTCTATTTAAGCCCGTAATTAGCAGCACGGTCCAGTTTCTCTCCTTTCTTAATTGGTCTTCCCGACAAGGATCATAAAAACACCAGTTAAAGAAAAAACTAAATCTCCCATTCAGAGTATATATACCGGTAGCATACAAATACAATATGTAGGGGATTCGAGGGTGCAGTTACTACAAATCGTTCCAGTTCACGGTGAAGCCGGTGAAGTGTCGACCATCGAATTTAATAGGTTACACTATTTTCCTCCTCAGTCCGACTCTTTCCAATTTATTGAAATCATTTCGGGAGACGATCGCATTGGAAACACGTCTGTGTGTTGCATTTACATCGCTACAAGAGCTAACAGAATATAAGTACTGGCTACGCCATCTTCTCTCTCTCCCTATTCAAGATGATGCGTGCGTGTCCTTACACCTAATATCGCAAGTCCCAACTGCGCTGGGATATTCTCGTTTTGCTGCGGAAGACACGCCCAATTTGGGCATGGACTGGGTTCGATTCTAAGTAGCCTGGGGGCATATAGCTCTTCCCTTCTTAAAAAGTATAGGTGGGGCCTTGCGACGTACAGCTTTAAGCACTGGAGTGGAGAATGGCTCAGATTTGTTAGAGGGTAACAAGTTGGTGAGCTTGCTCGTGATCGTTTCAAAAAAGCACGCCGTGACGTCATGAGTGAGGTGGACAGACGAATACAACAGGGAAATGGAAGGAGAAAACGAAAATGGAAAACGAGTGTCAAGCACAAATTTTGTAACGGAAAAAGAATAAGCTAAAAGTAAAGGAAGAAGTAATACGGTAGTAGAAAAAGAAGAAAAACTCACGATAATAGAACAGCCTTACACAGTGGTACAACGTGCGGGGTGCGAAGGGTGTAGCTGCAGGGGGACCCACGCTGAAGGATATAGTAGAGGGGGGCCCACACACAGAAAAATTAAAATAAATAAATCAAGAACGAGCGAGAAACAGACAGAGACTGAAACGAGAGTGAGAGAGAGACAAGAGAGAGGAGGGAAGAGGCAGAGACAAATAATCGACATAAATAATATAGAAACACCCGTCGTAGCATCCGGGGACTGCAGTAGATACAGAAGTAAACGAAGATAAAGTAAACTGGCTATATCTTTGAAATAAATAATTAATTTCACAGCTTTATTGTATGTTACATCTCAGGTATTATTGCTTGTATCCATGGGTTGCCCCATCCTTTCCTTTATTCTCCGCTTACCAGCATGTGGAAACAGCAATGTGCATGACTTGCTCTATTATTAAGTCTTAAGCTGAGTCCACAATTGACCCCGAACACCACATTTGGGTTCTGGGTCCAGGAAGGGTGTGGGAGGAGACTTGACACCATTTACGTCGTTCTTAGACGGGTTACCAGATAGTGTATATATGTTTATATATTTTCTTACGTGTGGTGGCATGGGGCGGAGCGGGAGAGGAGGGGTGGGGGCGCTACAATTTCTTGCATCAGGGCTCACACTGACTAAGTTATGCCACTGGCCTTAGATTAAAGGTATAAAATTATAACGAGTCGTCCGTCCCTCTAACCTCTCATTCCATATTTTCAATATGGCGTTTCTTCATCCAAATTCCTGCGAATGCCTTTTAACCCTAATCGATTTGTTTTCAGTCAGCCCCATACAACTTTCCATACCAAGACAACATGTGTAGATACCATCCCGTACCAATTATTGTGACGAATCAAGCAATGGATTTCGTAATTCCAAGTCCAGAAGATTACATCGACTTATAACAAACTTTAATAAACATAAAAGTAGAAGTGGTGAAGTGGGCGGATGGAAGCGATTACACGGCTGTCGAAATTTACCTTATAATGCCCATGAATCTATGGTTACACTATGTTTTCTCAGGTAGATAAAAGCATAAACTGTAAATTGCACACTGGTACGAATGATAATTACGCTTATAAAGCCTTTTTACAAAATATGTTGAGTTGCAACCCACTTGTTAAATTTTCTCAGTTGGCCTCATTAGGTTGGGGTACCGCCACGCAGCGTATAGCTAAGATTCAAACAAATGCCGAGGTAGTGTTTCTAGTACGAGTCAATCACGACCTCGTTAATCAATCTTGCCTTATTTTGAACAATATAGTCGCCCACGCAAAGATCTTACGCATTACTAGCGCAAAGTATCTACTATATAGGAAGACTATATTTAAGTACCATACTCTGTCTGTGTTGGTACACGTCGCACTAATACAGATAATGTGTTAAACGGTGACGTACCCTCTCGCGTCAATATAAAATTAGTAAGAAATGAAGCCTTAAAGGCCCCAAAACCATTAACATTCGATTTTCCTAATAATAAGTGCGTAAACGGTTACATGTCATTGTTCGATGAATTAGGAATTCAGTATCACAATGTGACTAATGGTATGAGTTCGGCCGATTATAAGAGTTCTGGACATCCATTGTTTTGTTTCTATTTGACTGCAGATTCAAATTCTAACGAAACAACTCACATATCCCTGGTTAACAACAGTATCATTCGATTGGAACTTGCTTTTTCTGCCAATTTAACACATAACATAACCGTAGAGTGGGTGAAAAAGATGCTTTAATGGAAATTGATGAAAGATGAATGTGCCTTCTACGGAATGAATACACACGAAATACATGATATTTTGCATCCTCGCTGTAGTGTATTTCTAGGTGTTTCATTTCTAATCACATTCCCTCCAGTTAAATTAAATGGAGCATAATTAATTAGATATAACCGTAATAAACCGGGTTCTCATTGGGTCATTCTAGGTGATTAGGAATACTTTGAATCTTACGGATTAATACTACTGACTAACGATTTACTTCAACATTTAAAGAGAAGATGTGGAACATATTGGTGGCTCAATACAAAAACTTTTCAGAAAATAAACTTAAAGACTTGCGCACGTTTTTGTATTTTTTATGCATTAAAAAGATGCGAGGGATATTCCCTAATTTGCATCATTGATTTTTTTAAAGACTAAATCAGATATTCTGATAAGTTTGTGTATCCTTACGTGCAGTCTCTTGTGTAATGAATATGTTTAATTTTGCTAATTTGTATTAATTTGTGTTGTTCATTTGTATGTTTTCTTTTTATTAATAACTTTCCTAATTTGTATATTTTTTTTTAGTAATTTGTAAAAACTTGTCTAATAAATTTGCCTACTTACTTGTATCATGAAGTTGCGGCCCCTTTTTTTTCTTTAGTTTTTCTGTCTAATCATGATCTATACTTGTGCGATCAATGTGGCCGGACGTTACAGTTACTGAACCGTCACGTGAGGTCGTTTCATAATCAGAACTGTATGTGCAAGGTATGTTAGTCCACCTTCACAACGGACATAGGTCTACGACGTCATCATCGCAGATATCTTAGCACGTGCCTAATTTGTAGACTAACGTTCAACACAACTGGTGATTTTGTATGTCATTCGCAGAGGTGTCGGTGTATACATATCCTTCTTCAGATGCCATACATATACAATTTCTATCGAATCAGAAGAAGTGAGAGAATATTTCGTTTGTATGCGCCCATGTCTTGCGGATGTCTTTAAATCTCTTTTACTGGAACTCTCAATACAAATTTTTATTATGTGTAGAGGTTTCACTGGAAAAAATCCATTTTGACGGAGAAGTTGAACGTATGATCATGTATTTGCGCAGTACTGTTCATCACATGTTGAGCCTCGTATATTTAAAAGATGAAATAAACTTTGCCATCGACAAAATATAATTGTATATTCAGACAAATTCCAAATATATGGGTCTGGTTGGATAGTGTATCAAATCAACGAATGTGATGTAGATGTACGACGATACATCCCATTGAGCGGTGGGTGTGGTACTGTAGTTTTGGATAAATTCTTACTGGACACTTGTCGGTGTACTGACAATATGTGTTTTGTATTCGGTTCTCGCCACCCTGCATCCAACTTCTTCCAGCATTAATATAATGTTCAATTATCAAAAGTACCTCACATATTGGACATAACTGGTCTTGCTCTCCCGAATCCCATCAGTACAATTGGGAGATTTGAGACTTTAGATAATATTGCAAAATACTTGTACGAATATGAAAGTTAGAATGTATTCCCGGTTTATTTCACTAAACGAAGAAGTTACCCCAAAGTCAACTTGTTGCTCGTGAATGGTAACCATTACTGTTATATTAAATATTTTCTCAGACTGGCTCATTCTGAAATCGTAAATATGTATGTAATCATTGATTCATATGGTTTAGAACTAACGTAGCTTTGAACTATCATATCTCATTGTGTAAATGGTTTAAGCCACAACACGTAAAAATGCTAAGGGGTGGCTGAAGCCAGGATCGAACCTACACTTCCCGGACATAGAATACTTTATACCCAGATGAAAAGCCTGCAAGAAGGTCCCGAAGATTTTATAAAGGAAGGAAATACACTTACAACCAAAACATCACGTATACAATACAATAATATAAAAATAGTCAACATGCACGCATATTTAGACATTACATTCGGTAAAAAATGTAACTAACACAAAATAACAATAAACCAATGCAGTAACACATTCTGAATTTGGATCGATGCGTCTGTTTGTGAGTGTGTTTGTCAGTTTGAAACACGATAACGTTCACAATTTTTGTTCACTGATTTGGTTAAAATTTGGCTGGAGGTTTAGTGCAGTAAATTCACGAGTTGGAAGATGAAATTTCTCCCTCAAATATTTTAGGAGTGGGGACCAAACTTCGAGGTAGACCACTGGGCAAGAAATAATTGGAGCAGCAAAGCACTGCCCTTTGGAGAATTGGGCAGAATAATGATACAGGTTTCTGCCCTGCGAATGTAGAAAATAAACTTATGTATTATAGCAACTCTTGCTCACACGGAGTAATTGTGATCTTCACAAGGCTTAGTCATAAAATTCGTCTAATTTGCATTAGAAGACTTAAAGATAAGTTAAAGCTCAATACTTTAAGCAGACCTTAGTGAAAAAACAAATATTAACTGCAGCAGAATTGCTATAACCTACCTTACCTTAACACCATGCACAATAGCCAGGCCGTAGCGAAGAAACGAACTGATAACTGTTTTTAACAGTTCGTCATCTTGTAGAAGGCGGTCGCAAGGAACGTTGGCAATTGGCAGACTAGTGCCAATCTGTGAATCCCACAAAGTTCTCTTCACTTTCACCATTTCACTGTAATTGTCTGTCGAATGTTGCCATAACCAATCTAAATTGTGAATGGTCTCATGGTCATCTTCCCCTTAAAATAAATTACATGAGGCAAATTAAAAATATATACCTAATAAGACAAAATTAGTTACATTAGATTTGTAACCAACACCAATCATTCTGTAAAGGCCTAATGACTGTAAATTACGCCTAGTGCCGTAATTTATCCCCAACGTGAGCGTCAATCTCCTTTCGTCTTTTGTACTGTCAACTTCATACTGCACTGTACGGATACTGAAAGTTCACCATGACCTATAATAAACCAGGATTAATGTACTCTTCCCCAACATTCGTCGTTGACTATAATGTCCCCTGCCAAGCTCCGGAAGTGACGTCATCAGTGGGCGTGGCTTAGATAAAATAAGGATCCCCTTCCTTCCCCAGAAGTGGCATCATCATTGATTAGATAAGGACTGATCTGTATATTTTAGATAAGAATTACTCACGTCAGCCATCTTGGATGTGTGGAGGCCATGTTGGATTAGCGGTTGGAGGTGGCAATTTTGCATTAGCAGGTGGTGGTGGTCATTTTGGATTACCGGTTCAGCATCCTAAAGCCATGCCAGTCAGAACTGCTGTAAACTCACTGCCAGAAAATATGAAATCTGAAACTCTGGATGTGCGAGTGTGCTCTTAAATCTATATTGCAACAAAATGTCACCAACACTTCTCAGATTACGATAACATAACTTTGAACCATACTACCATAGTTGGTCGTCAATTTTTAACTGGCATTTTATTTTATTTTTTATGTAACTTGGGACCAAATTGTCTCATTTTTTTTTTTTACCTTTGGGACCAATTTTTCTGCTGGGACTGAATTTTCTAGTCAGAATTGTTCGGCAACCATCCAAAAAAATCATAATTTTTTGGTGATGGGGGGGAGGGGTGCAAACCTGACAGGGGGTGTCACAAATTACAACAATCCACCCCCCCCCCCCCCCCAAGATTTGCTGACCTTGGCCCAGCCCTGCCTGCTACCGTGATGGTATGAACATTCCATTGCTCTGGAGGAAGTGGTGGGGGAATTCTGCAGAAGCATGTCAACTGACCGAAAGATCTTATAGTATGCAGTGTGCCGTGAACATAAGTGTATTCAAAATAGTGCCGCGAATCGAGTAGCTCATCAGGAAACACAGATTTTATCCATTCAATCCCGATCTTCATGATGTCAACTGGCAAATATGCTAGGGCATCTATCATTCCAAACAACTGCCTGATATTTTTCATTAGTGGTGACTACACCTGCACATTTTTCGGTTTGGTGCCGTTTGCACTACCATCGTATAAAACCGTTACCATATTTGTTTTACTGTATAATCATGGCTTTGATTCAAAAGCTTAAGTTTTACCTTGTTCCTTGTTACTGAATATACTGTTTCGATTTACTCTGAAGTGATACGTGAATAGTGATAAAAGAACGAGCATAAATATAACGGGTGCTTGAGTAGTCAAACTCAAGTGGAGAGTAAGCATTAAAACGTGATAGGAAGGGGAGTGTACATGGATGAGCGTAAATATAATGGGAGGGAGTGGTCAAATAGACGAGTGTATCAGATGAGCTTTTGTCTGGAATGTTTTTTCTTAGGTGAGTTTATGTCACGCGAGCTTTTGGGGGATGATCTTATTGAATGTGAGCTTTCGGGGAGTGAGCTTCTGACCTACACTAGTCATATCATTCTCCCCTGAGTGCCAATAAAAAAAAATTTATTTAGGGGAGGTGACTTTTGGTGGATAATTTTTTATTTTATTTTACTCAACACAGCGTCTATCTTTAATTATCACAAAATAAAAAAAGTATGGGGGATGGAGTTGGGGAAGTGAGTCTTTGCTAGATAAAATTATAATCTTGCTGAAGTCTATATTGGATTCCATTGCATATCACTCAACACACCAACCATCTTTAACTATCACAAATTTTTCTTTTTGTTTTAGAGGAGGGGGAGATGACTCTTTAGTAAATTATATGTTACAGCTAAGTCAATATTACCCAGACACCTTTTTTTTTTAACTAGCATAGATTTAATTTTTTTTTTTAATGTAGGAGAGAGGGAAGTTACCCTTGCGCAAATTATATGTTACAGCAAAGCCAGCATTGAGTCAGGCACCAACTATCACAGGATTCAAATTAAAATATAAAAAAAAAGGCTGACTTCATTCTCCCCTTACAACTGGCAACACCAACGTTTTTTTTACTAAATGAAGCATATATCAATAAAATAAGCCAGGTATAAGATGATATTTAGTGAAAAACTTTTTGTTGATACTTGGTATTGCAAACAAAAATTTTTCATCAGCAAGATATTTTCAAGATATTGTTTGTGAGATTTTTGTAGTTTTTTTTATATATTTTTTCACCAATGTTATCTCATCATGCTGGGGTTTCTGATATTTACAAGATACTTTACACCATTAAGCAAGCTATTCACAAGAGACTGGTTGATGAGATTTTACTATAATTTATAGGTTTCAATAAGATATTTTACAAATACTGTTTTTACAACATTGTAGTAACAGCTTTCACTTTGGTCTGGTTAGGAATTTGGGTAGCACTACATTCTAATCGTACACATGGGTGGAGGCAGTTGTGAATGCACTAGTCTGTTTGTTCCACTTGATGGTTTTATCAGGGATTCTGATACTCTCATCATGCCCAGAGTTGACAAAGTCTTTCATTACCTCAAAGTTTACAAGTTCAGATGTTCTGTATGACTGGATAATTCCCCGCACTTACCAATCACTACAACCATTTGTGAGCCTATAACCATAATTTTTAGGCCCCACCACTCACAAACTCTACAATGCTACATCAGAACCGTACCCTGACAGTTTGTTGGTCATCTTTCGTAAGAACTCACTTACTTCGGCCTCGAAAGGATCAGACTCTTTGGGGTGCATGTGTATTATTGAGTCTGCGTCACAGTACAGGGCCCCCTCCTCCACCATATCAAGGTACAGGTGAAGGCAGGCAAGGGAGTTAGCAAGGGATGCAATAACAACATTAATGTAAGGTGAAGTCATTACAAAGTCATTGCGGTAGTTGTACATCAGTATGAGGGTTTCGTGATTGATGATGTAACTTCTTTGATGGTTGTGATGTTTTGACAAAGTTGTCATGCATGCCATAGCATCCCCAGAAGCTATCTGCAAGGCTTCTGAGTCCTGAATTTGGCTTGATGTTGTTATGATCTACATCTCTTATCGATTCTCTGAACAGGGCTTGTACTTGTCAGGGTCATCTTTGTAAATGAGGTGTACCCGGATGTCTCTGTCTTCAGCTTAACAAATGCGTTTAGGTACTCTGAACAATGTACTCTGAACGATTTCTGAACAATGTAACCTTTGCTGATAGCCACTACAATTTCTGGGGTGCACCATGTTCCCTCCATTGCTCTTTCATTGGCATTGTGAAGACAGGAGGCTGCTGGCGACTCTTTGCACATGTGGAACATAGTGGGAAAAAGAAACTTTCTTTTACGTTGTAGTGGTAAAACTGGATGTACTAGGCTGGTGGTGGTAGCAGTACATCGTAAAAGAGTTCATAGTGCAGCTAAGAATCAAAGGCAACATTGCTCAGGATCTGTGGATAACCTTTTGGCATCCTACCTGTTCTGTTAATGTACGGGTACATCGATGTTACATCCACATACTTTATAGGCCATCCTTGAAAAGCTTTCGCATACAGGACCATGGCGTTGGTGCGATCCCCGTAGAAGGCATCCGGGGCACGAAGTGGAGGTTTAAAGTTGTGCTGTGCCGCAGGAACACAGCGAAGCTAGGCACTGCCTTCTTCTCCTCGGACTACCATTTGCTTTGAACGGTGTACCCCATGCGCTCAAACTTTCCCACCCTGTCTTTGATCCTCACAAAGAGTTTTCCCATTGTTGATTGAAGGAGATGATTGTTGGTTTGTGCTGGGTACTTGCTTAGGTTACCACGGAAGAAATCACCATGGAATTCAAGAACGTTTTCGTTTCCTTGCTGAACCCATCTACGTAGTATCTCCCACAAAGCTTCGCTGATCCACAATTTCTACTGTGCTGGAATTGCAGGCCAGTCACATGTTCTTCCCACTTGACCCACTGTTGTGCCACTACACTGTCTTTCCGGGGTCCTCTAGTCGCATTTAACACAGCAATGGAATCTTCTGGCATCCACTATGTCCTGTATGCCTATGACATGCACCGGAAAGATTGAGCGCTGTCTTGAAGAGGTCTATGGTGGTGATTTGGCAAAAGAGTGTCCAAAACTTCTAACATTCAAGATGAAGCACCGTCATATCGTCCTCGCAGTAGCGGGAAAGCTCCTCCCTCAGATTGTATGTGAGGCTGGGATGTCTTCAAAAGGGGCCACTTCGCTCAGGTGCCAGCCTTCAAGCGCCTTCTTGGAGCTATTTACCAAGTTACTGGCGTGAGCCAATGAAGGGCTGGAAATGGTCCATTGTATTCCTGGTGCTCTAGTATATTGAACCGATGAGGGAATGTATTTTCGTCACTATGTCACGAAATTCAAACATTATTGGGAAATCGGCCAGTTACAGGGAAAGAAGGCGAAACTGTCTATGAATTTATAAATGTACTAGGGCCGGTTTTATAAAGCATTGTGTAATTTCCCGCCCAGTCGTCCAGTCGCTCAAGCCTCCAAGATTCCCACTACGGACTTCAATAGCATAAAGAAAATCGAGATTCACACTGCGGACTCGGGATAAATAGATTTTCCAATGATTTGTACGCCCCTCGGCTCGTTATTATTTTTTTGGGGGGTGGGGGGAGGGGATGGAGGGTTGGGGCACTGTGAAAATAGTACAGAAAAAAGTAACAGCTGTGATGTTGAGGTGGCGTGTTGCTATACCGCCATGACCAGCTAGGTGCACTTCTCCCAAAAAATTATTCTGGCGCCAACCTTTTTTTTTTGTCAGGAATCTTGCTTGGGACTGTGGTAGCCTATAGATTAAAAAAATTTTAGTGAAGTTATTGGCATCCAGGTTTGTCCTTTGCTGTTGGAAACACAGCCCTGACGAAAGTTATATTATTTTAGAACATTACCCTACTACTAACCATTTTCGTTATTAAATTAACATTTATTGACTTATATTCAAACATTCATTTAGATCTAATAAAAAAATTATATGCAGATTTTCTAATTGTAAAAGTTTAATTAAAAATACGGGCACCATGGTAACATCGTTTCCTTGAGCGACAACATGTCGAAATCCTGACTTCCCGAGATCCTGATTTCCTGCATGAAACTCACATCTTGCCTACTGAAATTCGACCTAAGAAAACTGATCTACCCAAACCTAGAATAACAAGAGTACAACAAATAAACATAATAATTTTGCCCAAAAAAAAAAAAAGGCCTGGACCTAAATTAGCTCGAAGTTGGTACCAAGTGGGATGATAGTTTCATGCGAGAAGGATTTTCTGTTTCATCCTTGTTCTGGTAAATAAAAAATAAAAAATAAAAAAAATTATTAAAAATCGCTGTTCCCACACCTTTGTCTTTCAGACTTGTCCGTCCATACTGTTCTAAATATTTTGATGTAAAAAAAATAGATAAATAAATAAAATAAAGTTTATATTTAATATTACTATTTATTAAATTAATAATTTAATTTGCTGTAACTTTTTTTGTATGCTTTTGTTTATGTGCCTGTTTGTCAAATCATGGCATTCACCTTGTATTATTCTCTAGCAGAAGCGCCTTAATGCTGCTGTCGCCTGGAATGAGTAATCGGTGGGCGATCGGTACGAGTTCGTAACAGCTTATGCACGAGCGCGCATCAAACTAAAGATATTTGGCGGGAAATGACTAAATGTTCGGCTGTGACCAACTCACTCACCCATGGAACATTGTCTGGCCTGGCCTGACAGACGAAACGGGGTCACGTGACAGCATGAACGCAAAATCTGTGTCGTCACAAAACCAGAAACGAGGTTAAGCGCGCGAAAGATCATTTTCAAGCAGGATGCGATTAAATTACTTCCCACTGTTTAATAGAAAATCTAGTAGATGCCACACTTTAAAACGGATTTTTAGCAAGGGATTGACTAACGGTAGGTAAATAGACGTTTGGGACGCTTGATGTGGTGGATCAAGAAATATTGATATGAATCGTGTCAGAGAGCTATGTCCCTTTAAGCCTCATTTTATCCTACAGCAGGGTTGTTATTGAAGAACTTGTCATTTTACTGCAGCTAGGAATAGGAAACTAACTTAATTTTATATCTGAAATGCTATCTTGTATACTTACATTTTATGTGAAGGGTCTCCTCGTTTTTCACGTGGGCATGCTTTGGTCTGCAGTCCAAACCAACTTCCCTCAGATCAACGATCTTATACGCTGTCTCTTGGTCGTAGCATTTGGGACATCGGCAATGGTCTCTGAGCCACGTAAAGTTGAGTCTCAAGGGACGAGACCAGCGTGAAGCACGAACTTCAAGCTCTCGAGCTGACAAGTGAGGTTTGTAACAATCAATCGCTGGAGAAGCTGAAACAGGAACAATTATAAACTGTTCATAAATCATAAATGGTATTATTCAGAATATAATCAAAGTCAGTTATATGTATAGAAAGAAAGAAACCGGTTGCATTAACAGGGGCGGATTCAGCGTGGTGCAAATAGTGCGGGTCGCATCCCCCTTCCTGGTTAGAAACTTTTTTTTTTATTGGAACTCCGTCAGTCGTCCTCACTCCCGCAAAACTAAAATAATTAATATCTCCGTTCCTGTTAAATATTTTTCGTCCAAACTTGACAAAATAGTAGATAAGTATGGAAGCTATATTTACACCAAAAATTATGCAATTTTGTGCAGGAGTAAAAGTAAGGAGCCACGTGTAAATTTGAACACTGGTCACTTGTTCTTGTTGTTGTTCGTCTTCTTGTGTGCCACCGTTTCAGACAAAAACTACTGCACCTACCTAAAACATGATCTGAAACATGATCTAAGCCAGAAATTTTCTTGCTGTCATCCTCAAAGAGATTTTTTCAATTGGTCGAGCCATTCCAAAGTTACGGGATTTAAGTAATACTTTAATCGTGGCCTTGGCCCGTGGCCTTGCGCCCACCTTAAATGAGTACATTTCCAGCTATTAATTACAAATTGTTACAAATCATCGCCAATACACCCTTATACCGACCAGCCTTCAATGCGAACAACCAGTACGTATTTCAAATAATCCTTCCACAGTGGACAAGTAATACCTAGGTACGCCCGACTGGTTCATCAAAGCGTTGAGCCCACTGAGCTCACTGTGCACACCCGTACACGATTAAATAGTTCTGTGTGTGGTGAGACTTCCACTGCGTGCTCTTCTTCCGCATCCGTACTCTCTCGTGTGATGACCTCTCCACCGTGCGCAAGTAGCATTGCACCGATTGTGTGTGTGTGTTTCAATGAGCATCACAAGCTTTCTACTGCGCATGAAAAGCCACTTACTCTGTACAAAAGGCCCTCCACTGTGTGCAGAAATTTCCCCACTGTGTACTAAAAAAAGTTTCCCTCTTGTACCCACGTTGCGGACAGGTAACGTTTCACTAACCACGTGTTTGGTTCACCGAGCGTAATAAGCTCTCTGCTATGCACAAACAGCTCTCCGCTGAGTACAAGTGGATCTCTGCTGTGTGGAATAAGATCCCCATTGCTTGCCAAAAGTTCTCGTCTGCTCCAGTTCTCCACTGCTCTCCCTGCTCTGGACAGAAGTAGGCAGGCAATGTCCAGTATGCAGCCGCAAGAGGATTTTTTTCTTTCCAAATGGGAAGACAGTTCAGAACCAACTTGTAGGAGCAGACTGGGGTTACTCGGAAAAGAGTACGCCCAGTCACTGCAGCAGGCCATTCCGCGTTCCAACGCTCCAGTAGCCAAGATCGCAAAGCCGATCTGGCTGAGATAATTGATTGAACTACACTTACATGATTGACAGCATATGAGTGAGCTTCTCTGGCTATCATATCTGCTTCTTCATTTCCAGCATTGCCGTTGTGCCCCCTGGTCCATTGTAGGGCAGGGTAACTGATCTGAGATGCAGACCAGAGTTTCTAGCAAATGCTATAAACCACAGGCTCGGTCACTGATATTGCCTCCAATGATCTGCTTAATGACGACAAGGATGCTCGTGAGTCAGTGACAACCCTAAAGTCTGGTAGCTGC
The DNA here is from genome assembly GCA_023313725.1 of Lithobius niger. Lineage (NCBI taxonomy): Eukaryota > Metazoa > Arthropoda > Chilopoda > Lithobiomorpha > Lithobiidae > Lithobius > Lithobius niger. The sequence continues at coordinate 24,099 of JAHWFP010188112.1, forward strand.
AATCAAGTGCCACATCCAGTGCTACGGAAATGGCAGCCATCTCGCAAGCATAACCGAACATGACATTGCACAGTTTCTTGCCTAGTGCAAACTTCAAATCTGGAATGCACACTCCAACACTGCCAGTGCTTTGACCATGCGTGGAATGATGCATCACAGTAGATCCTGCAAGCCTGACTGCTCCTAAGAGTGAAGACCTGTTACAGGGTGGTACACCAAATTCAGGAGCATCGAGGCAGAATTGCTGCGATGTCCATCAAGTGCACCAGTGGCTGATCGCTAAGCAGTCTTATACCGCTACCAGCAATACCCAGGGACTCACTTTCAGCAGCGCCCAAGGCTGCATAATCCAACAAGATTTTCGCTACAGGGTCTTTTCTGCCTCTACTGATGTTGCGTAGGCAGAGGGCAACCAGGTTTTCGTCAGCCCTTAGGTGCAGTGGCGGCTCGCATGTTTCGACGCATAGTGCTTGGACAGGTGCGGTTACCAGACAACCAGATACTAAAATCAAGCAATTCTTGACACTGACTTGAAGTCTGCGCTGGTGACTCTGAGCGACAGTCAGAAATGGCAGTGATTGAGTGTGGCACGTAGGTGTGCACGGTACGCAGCCAATAAAGCCTTCCTTGGTATGCCACGACAATGGGTGAGAGCTCTGAGTATTGGTAGGCGCTTTTAAATTTTCTCGCGGAGAGCCTTAGATTGTTACGGGACCCTGAACAATCAGTTCTATTGTTTTACATTGTTTTAACCATTGTAATTAGGGAACAATGCCAATCAGCAAACGCCAGGTCCATTCTTCGTGTCCTTGCTAAGCATTTGATTGTTGATGGGTAAAATAAAAGAACCCGTGTTCCAGCTAAACCACATAGTTTTAAACCAAACTAAGCTACGTTGTTAATTTCGGCCTCGAAATTGGCAGCTAGAAACGATAGAATGGCCAATTTATTTCGCAGATGCAGGCTTTCAGAGCTGAGCTGAATTGTTTCAAAGTAGGCCGCAACAATCACTGCATTCGCGCACGTTTTCCACTTTGCAAATGAAAAAAATTACTGCCAACAATTATTCACCTGCGTCAAGTTAGGCAACAACATCACATCAATTCAATTGTCGAGGACACACGGTAGCGCGACGCCATGAGTTGAGGGACACGGATTACAAACAAAAACGCCGAGTGTGCCGTAAAAAAAAAGAGTTATATGATTGAAGTTTCACTTTACGTGTTAAAATGTACACGGATGAAAATTTAGGATTTTAAATTTAAAATGATCAAATGTACAATTCAGAAAATTGCATCTGTTTAAGTGCTGTTGTGCTTTAAGACTAATTTAATTCGTACATTCGTTTTTGATACGAATTAAATTATTCTTGAAGCACAACAGCACTTAACCAGATGCAATTTTCTGAATTGTACAGTATTAGACATTGCATTTTGAATATTTCAAATGTTGTACTGAATCCTGCATACGGATTAATCGTTCCTGGTAGATGCCAATGTTTGTGCAAACATCTTCCCATTGTTGAAAGAGAACAACGTTGCATTGCTGGAGAACGTTTCTAAGTTACAAATAGTTCGAATGCAGCAAGTTTCTCGCGTAACAATGATAAATCGTAACAATGGAGTTTCCGTCCAGAAAAAAGTGCTGCGTTAATGCTTGTGTTATACAGTAAAAACACGCAAAAATTCAGAATGTACAGAAGGAGCCAACCAGATGTTCAGTGAGGCTAACGTTCTCACTCAATCGGGGCCGGATTTAAGAGCTTGCCGCGTGTAGGCTCAATGATAATGCCTCTCTTCAGTATCCTTAAAATTTCCCCTCCCCAAAATTTTACGGAATGTTCAATTTACCCCCCCCCCCAATCAAGCACCTTTCTTAATTTGTATGTTCTTTTGTGATCTATTAGGGCAAAAATAACTCATGATACTAAGCAAAGTAATAAAGTAATCTATTTCCGTTGGCCTTTGAACCTAAATTAAGAAATTTTAGGGATTTGCTTACTAGGGCCGTAACCCTTTCTTCCCTTGCTTTCCCCTGTTTTTTAGTTCTGAGCGCCGCTTAGTTTCATTTGGTCATGGCTACTCATTTTACTTCGCTATGTTCGACGTATGACAATCAACATCCAACACAAACACCATACTATGAAAATTGGCAAACAACGTAACTACGTTTTAAAGAAAAAAGTCATTGGGTCCTATTAACGTGTAGCATTGATACTGCACTCAATCAGTACTGAAACGACATTGAGTTGATGGAGAAAAAATGTGGAATTGTTGCTTCCTGAACTATTCGTAGACATTGGAAAAAAGAGTCGCTAACAACATCAAAATCGGTGTACTTGGTACTGTCGGTTACTGTCGGTATTACCAGGAGCCTATAGTTGTTTTCTATAGGCTCCTGGTATTACTGATACGAATTGCACAAGATAGCAACAGCTTATATATAGCGTTATCTCTTGACAGGATGCGGTATACGTTTTTAGACTGATATACGGTTAGCTTAATTCTAACAATAGATGGCGCCAGCGTTTTGTTAATAAATTTTCATGAAACATGGAGCGCAGGCCAAATTCGCACGAGCTTTTCTCACGTACAATTGTTTTTAAACCGTCATGCCGCCCCTAAAAAAGTGCCGCTACTTATAAATCCGGCCCTGCACTCAATTGGCTCCTTCTGTATATTCATTCATCATTAATGCTTGTGTGGCAAATAAGTGTTCAATATTCATTGTAATTTGATTATTTAAATTCAAAATCCTAAATTTTTATCCGTTTACATTTTTACAAGTAAGTGAAACTTCAATCATGTATCTCTTTTTTCACGGCACACTGGACGTTTTTGTTTGTAATTTTATTAAGGAACGGGATGGAGATAGTACAGTTTTTTGCATGACAGTTTGTCTTTGTTAACCGGGGGTGGGGGTCCATAGATTTATTTTTTTAGCATCAAAAAAATTTGGATGTGAATTGTAGGTGATTACGGTGGCTAAGTGATGGAAGAGTACAGCTTAATTGCCTGAAGAAGTTTATTAAAGTTCATTTTAAACATTCAATTGCAGTTAATTTATTTCAATGAGATAAACATTTGTTTGTAACACTAACAGGAAGCTCCAGAGGTAGAGCAAGAGGGAGGCGAAGGCGGGCGGCCGCCCCGGGCGCTAAAAGGGGATAGGGCGCCGAAAATGCTGTCCCTTCCACACAAAAAAATAAAATAAAACTTGAACTTTAATAAATGCTCTTTTGGTGAACCCTAGCCTAAATACAATTGGTCTTGAAAAATTAATTTGTAAGTTGCAGTAGTAGTTTACGAGAGGTACCCTATGACTGGCAAGAAAACTGACAACAACATGAATTTGGCAACAAATACTTCATTTTCGGCCCGGTATTTGTGACTTGTTCACAATAAAAGTATTAAACTACTCAAAATGTGGGAGCTACCACAAATTGTAGACTTCACACAGCCGCCATCTTGGAAATTCATCTAAGATGACGGCTGCATGAATTCCACAATGTGGGCAGATCGCGCCTTTTTTAATGTTTTAACGTTTTTATTGTGAACAACTTCCAAAAATCGGGCCGAAAATAAAGTATTTGTTAACCAAATTCATGTTGTTGTGAGTTTTCTTGCCAGCCAGAGGGCATCTCTATTATAAACTAAAGTAGAGGAAGCCCGTGCTATGCACGGGGCCGGTCACATTTCCCGGAACATTTTCCGGCACTCTTCCCGACGACTTGTCAGATTGATCGACCACTCATGCCTACCTCCTCTTTGCATGCAGGTAGAATGGGAGAGCGCATTTGGAATGCGGGTGCGAGGAGGGGAGAAGTGATTGTTCGGCCCGACGACTTGTCAGATTGAACCTTTATTGAGTTGATCGACCACTCATGCCTGCCTCCTGTTTCCATGCAGGTAGAGTGGGAGAGTGCATTTTCAATGCGGGCGCGAGGAGGTAAGAAGTGGTTTTCCTTTTAGCCTTCCTTTTAGCCGGCCTCCGAGATTATTATATATATACAATTTTGTAATCCTTCAAACATAGACAAATATTTTTGTCTCATGCATACCTACACCTTCATGTCACATTCGTGTGTTTTCAGTATGACGGTATTATCGCTGTGGCACCGTGATGGGTTCATTTTTGGGTAGGTTTGGGAAGAGAGGGAGGTTGCAATCTGCTGTATAACAGCGATAAAGCAGGCGCCCAAAGTGCCAATTGGCCCCGAGCGCTCAAACGCCTTGCTCCGACACTGGGAAGCTGTAATGTATAAGTTTATACACATTGCATGTATAAACCCATTTTGAATAGCAAACAGATTATGCATGCAGATGTAACTGATTAATACGATATAGAAAGGAGTATGAGAGTGATTGTATTTGTATGTAAGTCTGAGTGCATCAGTATTTTGACTAGGTCAATTCCGCACTACATTTTAAATTAGGTTTCAGGTTTGTATTTTTTTTACAAAATAAACTGCATTTCTTTTCAGGTTTATCAGGTTTTATATTACGTTTCAGGTTTTTTTCTTTACAAAATAAACCGCACTTTTGTTTTGCAGGTTTGTTTCACTTCTATGCCAATATTTAGCAACACGCAGGTTATTTGGACTTCAATGCAAGGCATGTAAAAATAAACTTGGAAGTGGTACTGAATTTGCTGTCTGTGCGGTAGGATGCAAAGAAAAGTATCACTTCGATCAGTGCCCGGGCTGAGTGAAGCTAGTTGGAAGTCAATGGGTCTTCCAAACGGGCAGCTTGGATGTGCTCAAAGTGCCGCCTAAATAAGAAAATGAAATCAACAAATTCTGCGTCAATTAAAGACAAGGTTAATGGTAACTAAGAAGTTTCTACGGCTGAAAAAAAATAAGTCAAGTAAAATAAGGGAACTTGAAACAGCAGTAAATTTAGTATCACCTCTGATAAATAAAGCAATTAAGATTCTACTGTCCGAGAATTGAGCACCTCAGTGAAATAATCAGGTAAAGTCACTTATCTGATTCTTGCTCTGAATGGCATATTTGGATAGCGAATGCTTTCTGTGCAAGAATCAGGTAACAGCATGTTTTTATACGCGATAGCTAGATGGCGTCACCCGTTCTACTAATCGCATACGGCGTTTAATTGGAGCGCGACTGCAGTAGGATTGCATCTTTTTGGTGAGAATGGCTACAATTTTACGTGACAGAATGCTTCCGATTCGTACTTCTGATTCTGATACCTTCGGAAACACATTAATTTTTTAGATGAAGAAAAAAGCTTCCCAAGTCAGAAAAGCGTAGAAAACTTGTCCGCCGTATGCGATTGCTGGCCGCAAATGTGCACAAAATACTTCTTGGTTTTTTCATAATTCCGCCAAACATTTACCGATTTTGACATGTTTATACACGATTTTCGTTGTTTTTTCGTGAGCTTTTAAATACTGATAATCTGAAGATGATAGCTTCAGTCATTCTCAGTTTATTCAACAAAAATAACAAAGTTCCGTATTCGAATAAGAAGTTTATAATGTATGAACGGGAAAAAACATGAAACGGCTCAGGTTTAAACAACTGACGTCAGGGGTGTTTATTTTTGAATTTTTGATAAATACAGGGTGAACAAAAATTATGTACCCATTATTGTTTGAAAGCGACAATGAACACGTTGTAACAATGCCCTTTCTAGAATGAAACGTTAGCTATGGCAGGTGGTGTATTCTAGAAAGAGCATTGTTACAAGCAGAACTCAACAAAGCAGATTTTAACAATGCGTACATAATTTTGGTTTTCCCTGTGCATTAATATTTGCTAATCATATTTATAAACAACACACTGTGTTAAGCCTAGCAATATTTCATGTTACTCAGAAATTAGATAGGTATTTTTTAGAATTTTTTAGAATTTTGTGCACAAATCAGGTAAGTGACTTTTTTAAGATTTGCTACTACAAATACAAAAATGCAACATTTTGAAAATTTTTGACACAGAAGGTTAAGGAAGAGTATAGGTGTTTGTCAAAAACTGAACGTGTGCATAAAAGCTTATTTACAAAGCTAGTCAAATAAAGTAAAAACTTTAACAGTTATTTTCGCAAAACGAGATTTTGGCACTTACCTGAGCATTGCACTGAGGTGCTCAATTAATTGTTAAGAAAAGACGGCTTGAAGAAACTTGACGAACTTGTAGAAGTTAAGTCAGAAATGCAAGCTATGTCAACGGCCATGTCGTATATGAGTGATGAAATAAAAAAAATACCAGGGAAGAAAATAAAAAGATGAGAATTAGAATTAAGGAAATGGAAACTGTTGTTGAAAATAATCCGTGCTGTCAAGAAAGACAGAATACATTCGAAGAACGTCTATCTGAATCTAAATGTGCATGAAAAAGAACAATATGACCAAAACAGAAATATTAAAATTAAGGGATTGGATATGATGCCGAATGAAAACGTGTGGACATTTATTGACAGGAATTGATGGAAAACGCTCACCGCATACCAAATAAAGTCAAAAACAAAAGTAGTACTTTAATTATACGGTTTAAATTTCGATAAGCTAGAGATACGTGGTTAAGAGCCAAAAACGAACAGTAACCAACGATACGATCCTCGGAAATTCCAATGGGATGTCACCGTATTATAGGAAACTGTTCTGGAAGACAAAAACCTTTGCAGCTGACAACAGTAGTATCAATTAACAAATTCGTATGGTTTATGAACGGGAAAGTGATGAGGAAATCTGAAAATGATGATGCTATCTGGATCAGATCTGAAAAAGATCTGAAATAGATGAATGTTCAAAAACCCTCTCCAATACAGAGTTCATAAATGATATTCTATCAGATGATTGTTTTCGACTTGGATAGTGAGTTTATAAACTCTGGAGATCTGAAAATTGTACACGTAAACATCCGTAGCTTGCGAAAAAAATGGCATGAATTGGTTTTCACACTTGAAAAAACTAGTATTAAATGAGACATAATTATTCAACGGAAATCAATATTAAAAATGCTGAACGATATCTTTATAAGCTATTTGCATACGATTACTTTTTTTCTAACCAGAGAAGAAAGCAGCAGAGGTTTTTGTTAGGGAGGAATTTGATGTTACTTGTGAGAGTTTTAAATGTGATGTTAATGACGAAATTAGAATATCTATTCGTCTTTCTGAAACGGAACTTTCAATTCTGGCTATTTATAGGCAGCCTAAAACTAACAAATCCAAATTTATTAGTGAACTCAAAAGTATCTTAAGGGGCATCGAAAATAATTTTGATAATGTTGTAGTTATGAGTGACATTCATACTAATATACGAAAAAGATAGTACAAAACAAGACAAGATCTGTAGAGGAAAGTATGAAAATCTGACTGCATCTATGAGATTGGATATGAAAATGGATTCTTCTACCAGGGTTGTAAGTGGCCAGAGACGTCAGGAAGGATAAAAGTTGGAGAGGTATAAACCCGAAATTTACCGACATAATTTTTCCATCTAGCCAAAAATTTATGTAATTTGACCGACTGATTAACTAAAGTCCGGTCCTTGACCGCGACTATTGGGTTTCAGTGTGGAAAGGGAGGATGTCGGTTTTTGCCTGTGGGCACAGTCGGGCCCAGAAACCATACGCGGTGTTCGGGGGTCCAAATACGCGAAAAACTGCTCTAAAGTTGTTTCATGGCGAAAGTTTGGTCAAACATTTTCTGTATATCAGAAAGTAACTTGACGCAAAAAAATATTTTAAATATACACGTAAACAACGACATATTTTTCACCACACTTAGTCTCAGCAACACGACAGACAGTTATCAAAATTAGTTGGCTTCATCTGGTTGGACGCACGGAAAGAGTAGACCTGTACATTTTAAAAGGTTGTCAAATAATTACTCGCATTTCCGAAGCACAGCGGTTTGCGGATTGAGCGAGCAGACCGAGCGATTTCCACGTCTAGCTAACTTTTCAAGGTAAAACACACTCTTTTTGCTGTATATAAACTGCAGACATTCTAAGGAATTCGGTGAACGTATTGTGAGCAACAGTTGCAATTAGCTTGCTACCTAACACACATTTCATCGATATTGTTTGCTCTGGAGATTAAATAATCCATGTGCAGTATAGATCGACGCCAATAAAGTGAGCGAAGCGATCGATATAGCTATATTACCAGGAACAAATGAACATGCGAGCCCACTCTGTTCATGTCCAACATGTTCATTTTTTCCTGATATTACGTAATAATGACTAGCACTTTTTTTAACCGCTAATAATGATTGTTATGTGCCTAGGCCCTAGTGACTTGAGGTAATTGCCTAGGTCAGCAAGCTGCATGGTGGGTGCTGCTTTATTGGACAAATGCATTGTCGTAAAACGATCACAACAAACTTGGAAGTAGGCTATAACATTTTCTTCTTTTGTAACCGAAGCCATCACGGTTAAACAGCCATCACTAGTCAGCAACGAATTAAGGAAATGCAAGCATTTGCTCCTTCTTGCATTTCTGTGAAAACGAACTAAAAAAGAAAAAATACGAAACGGAATATTGTTTTTGTGGTTTATTTGTAAAAAGAAATGCACGATGTGCTTATTAAGTGCCTTTTGAAAAACAAAACAACAACAACAACAAAAAAATCAATAACAATCATTCATAATTTAAAAGGCCGTACTATCTCCCATTTTGTGCATCCTACGCATAAAAATAGCTTTTGCAACATTTACATACGTCTGTAAGAATATGGCCAGTAAACCAACTGGCCCGCTCTACAACGATATTAGGGGGTTCAGACAAAATGGCCGTCACGTCTGGTCCATTTCGTCGAGGTCTGTTCTTCGAGGTAGCATCTTTGTACGGAGAGACGCGACATCTATTGGCAACTAGAGACGGTTATCAAAATAATAATTTAAATTTTTAAGTAGATTTTGGTGGCAAATTTTTATTACCTATAAAAGTATTTTTAAATAGTTTTTAAAAATATCACTCAGCCACAGTTAATCTATTTCTCTGCGTTTTCAAAAAAAAGCAACACATTCGTCGGCAATTTGTACGGAGGGTGTCGCCCTCGGTTGACAAAATGTGGCAATTAGACAACGCAATCTCATCAGCGGCACTTTCGGTGGCCATATTGCCAACCCAGTCTCGTAATGCTATTTTTCATCCAAGATCCGGCCAGTACACTGTGGAGAGCCCTGGCTCCACATTAGTAGTAGTACCATGGCTTAGCCCCTCACAAGACCGTTGATAATTCAATGCCAATGAGCAACTGTATTACACTGAACACCTTTTTGCAGTTTTATTTTTTTTAACCTGAGCTGGTGGACTGGGTTCCCATTGAAGCACGGTCCTAAGAAGAGACGCTGAACTTGCACCCATCACTTCCGTGGTCGGCCCTGCAACATGGTACTGGGCGTGTGCTTTTTCGCCTAACGTGATTGGCTTGGAAACCAGTGTGTGGTGCATTGATTGGCTGAGGGAGCCCGACACGCCCACTTTAGTTAGAACTACAGCTTAAAGAAGAGTAAACTGGTCTCTCTCGGCAGTTGTGTCGAAGCACGACAAGAGTAACCGGCTTACAATGTGTAAAACTGCTACAACTGCCGCCTGATGAGGTGCAAAATTAAATTTTCGAATACGTTTTGTTCTTATTCCGTATTTGCACTTTCTCCGAAAGCATCTAGGTCCGCCCTCTCACCCGAAGAAATGACTGTTATGGCTTGAATTGAAATCATGGTAAAGTATTAGCAATATTTAATAAATTAACCTTTGGCAATAGCGACATCTTCCCTTAAAGGTTAAGCACGTAAGGTTTAGCACGTAAGCTGTCGCAGTTGAAATTAATTGCTATTGATTTGAATATTTTGACAGTATGAACAGTTTTCCGAACATGAAACACATCCACAAAATTAATTCATTTAATTTATTTAATTTATTCCAACTAGAATTCCAAAGTATTAACTAATTCTGAAAAAGCACGTTGGTGAGTTTGTCCAGCTACGCAAATCCCGGCAGTTTGTCGCAGACCATGAAATCGAGTTAGAAACCCGTGGGGTTTTATAAACCCGACGATTCGGCGTAATTGCATTTTTTCACTTTGTAAGCATTGTTGCAGTGTTATTGCTAACGAATGACAGACATAGGGCCCTAAGGCTGCGTTGGGCAGATGACCGGGGGCTGTTAACGCTCGCTAAAACCATTGACTAGTGACTTTTGACTAGTGAATGAATAGTCAGGGAACAATTTCGCCTCATTTCTAATTGACAACAGAGCTGATAAGCATGAGTTTTGTAACGAAATTACAATACCTCATATGCCTCCCCTAAGTCGGACATTGCTAGTTTGTGGGGCAAGGTGGAGCAAGTGGCTAGTCGATGGGCTTCCCGATACCAAAAACCAAACTCTATAAATTCTTCCTGGTACCAACCTAATGGGTGATACCCGAGTTCACGAATGGAACGTTTGTTATCAACTTAGCATACGTCCCCTCTTCATACGCACATCTCAACAGAACTATTCATACAACGACAAAATATTGCGATTTTTTACCCAATTTCTTTCTAACTGCTAGAAAAACTATAAACTGTAAATGATTCAATTAGTATTTGATTTTTAACTATCCTTATAACATTCTTGATTCTCATTCATAATCTTTTTTCACCCATTTTCAATAGTTGGTTTATAAAAATGAACTCTTTAAAAGGATTTCGTATTTATATTACATTAATACGAATTCCTTTGAAAGCGTTAATTATTGTTTTACACCTTTGAATACTTACCTATTGAATTTAAGTAACGGGATGGTGATTGTTTCCCCTGCTTACTAATGAACTTCGTGCGCAAACTTATTGAACGTAAATTTACAGCTTCTCGCCAGCGGGTGGTTTGAAGCACAAATTTCCAAGTAAAAAACATGGTGATACCAAACACACACAAGTCGATGAATGGTAAATATTCTCCTCGACCAGACAACGACCTGGTTCTCCAGCTACGTCATTATCAAGGTCCAACAGGTTCAAGTCCATCTGGCTGCCAGTGATGAATGGCTGCAGAGAACAAAGTTCAGGCATCAGAGCAATACAAAACGTATTATCACAAGCAGTACTTGAATGACAGGCTGAAAATAAAGCTGCAAGACTATAAAGCTATAAGCAGTTTACGAAACGGAAAGCCTAACAGAAAATGCTTTTAAAGGGTTTCAGACTTTCGCAATTAAAAAAAAAAACGTAAAGTTAATGAACAGCTTGCCAGCTCAAAACGTGTCTTATAAAACAATGGAGGAATGGATTTTTTTTTTAATGTAGGCTATTGAAATATGTACTGTATTGGGTGAATGGAACCTTTATTTAGAGCACTTTCTTAAAGTCACCTAACAACTGAGCAACCGATTAAACCACAACCTACCACTTCCACCGAATGTGACGTCAAGCATCAATAGTTTTGGAACTGACTTAGTTGACGCGTTGATGAGCAAACTGACGGCCAATGAGCACTTCCCGAAACTTACCGAAAAGCCCTGGAGGCTCACTTCATTCCTATTTTATACTTCACACATATTTCACTGAACTTCATAGTTATATCTCAGAGTTTATAGTTATGTCTATGAACTTCCTAATTCATAGTTGCATGTGTGAAGTATGAAGTTCATAGCTGTATGTGTGAAGTTTACAGTTGGATGTGCGAATAATGAAGGTCTTAGATACAACTATGAACTTCACAGATGAAAGTAAGTTCACAGTTATATGTGTGAAGAATGAAGTTCATTGATACAACTATGAAATTCATAGATATATGTGTGAAGTTCGTAATTGTATGTGTAAAGTATCAAGTTCGTAGATAGAACTATGAAGTTCATAGATATATATGTGAAGTTCACATTTGTATGCGTGACGTATAAAATACGAATGAAATAAGCCTCCAGGGCCACCGTAGAATGCTCACTGCAGTCACTACAGCTCACCAAAGTAATTCCTGAATGCATGATACATTTCACAATCCCTCAGTGAAGCCTCTGACTCATCAACTCCAAGAGACAGTTTTACTACTGAATCCACCAACTAAGGATGGAGGAGATGTAGATGTTCTTTACTAACTTTATTTACGTAAACGTATTTAACAAATGTTGACGATTGTCATCACACAGAACACCCCCACTAAGCTAACAGAAGGTAAGAAGTCACTCGAATGTAAGTAATAAACGTAATTATCGGGCAGTATTCAACTTAAAATTGCTTAGCCTCCCTTAACAACCTAACTATGATGGTGAGCAAACGTTCTTTCTTTCGTAACATTGGGCGCCATCTTGCTCATCCAGCGAGAATGTTCTAAAACTATTGACTCTTGACGTCACTTTTGGTGGAAGTTATTGGTTTTGGTGCATTCGGTTGCAGAGTTGTCAGGTGGGTTTAGGAAAGTACCCAATGTCACGAAAGAAGTGTTTTAAGAACGTTTGCTAACCATCATATGAGTTCACCATCACAAGTGCGTTGTCAAGGGTATTGCTAACCACTGGCTAAATACTGGCCAGAAAACAACGACTGTTTTACTCAATGGTTATGTCAGAAAGAGAACGCAGTTTGTGTTTGAAAAGTTTAATGTTTTTGGGTGTATGTGTAGATGCGTGTGCGCACGAGTGTATGCATGTGTATGTGTGTTTCAAGACAGAAAGCCAAGGCTCAACAAGAATTAAATACAGATGCAAACCTATTTATGTTGCCTTTTGAACTTGTATGTCAGACTACCTGAGCGGGGTATCGAACCCACGACCTTTGAAACCAAAGCCGAGGTCCTGCCGCAGAGCCATATCAGTGGTAGGATTGGTATGGCTCAGCGGTAGGACCTCGGCCTCTGGTTTCAAAGGTCGTGGGTTCGACTCCACGCTCAGGCAGTCTGACATATAAGTCCTAAAGGTAATGTAAATAGGTTTGCGTCTGTATTTATTGTATGTACGTTTGTGTGCGCTTAATTTGTGTATTATAGTATAGGCTTTTTTTTTATTTGTCTGAGTTTGTTGTTTTATATTTTTAATCTGTTTCGTGTGAGTGGCTGTATATGTATTTGTGAGCATTTATAATTTGTGAAACGAGCAAACTCCTAATTGAAGCAGTTTTTTTTTGCGTGTTTTGGTGGTTTCTGTTTTTGTTCTAGTTCGTGTGAGTAATTACGTGTTTATTTTCTGTACGTATTTTTAATCCTTCAATTTTGTAGTCGTTTGCTGTGTCTGTTTTGTATGTGTTTGTGGGTTTAGGTTTTCGTTCTGTTTCATGTGGGTGTGTATGTTGTATTTTTTGTGTGTATTTTTTTGTGGGAAATATCCAACCATTTTGTTTGTTTGATTAGTGATGTACATATATCCGTGTGCATGGAGGGTGCATAAAAACTTATAAATACCACGGTACGGCCTGGTTGATTTCTGTTTTTATTGCCTAAACGAAAATATACATTACCTGATTTTCCTTACATAGCAGTTCCTTCCTTCTGAAGGCTCAATCCCTAGTGATGAAAAGTTGGCTTCCCCGCCGTACTCGTAGTTACCTTCCGCGCATGCACGCGTGCCTCTATATAAATCGCCCGGATCGAGCTGGCTTCATCTTTCTTCCACTCAGGGTCTACCTTGGCGACCGAGAGAGGAGGCTGGGTGGGTGAAGGTAATGTATGTTTTTATTTAGGCAACAAAAACAGAAATTAACCAGGCCGTACCCTAGCTGGTATTTCTAAGTTTTTATTGCCATTGAAAATTTACATTACCTTATTTCCTTACATAGCAGACCTCGTCACATGGACACCAAGAAGAGACGATTGGACACCAAGGACGATGGTTACCCGTGCTACGACTCGGGTGCTCCGGAGTTTCAAGAACCCCATGGATGGGCGCCATCCATGAAGGCGATGGTAAACAAGGAACGGTCAGTTCATCTGCTGAAGGAGACTGAGGCGACCGGGGAGATTGGTACCCAAGATGGTCCAGATGACAGCGCTACTAGTAGCAGAATATGCAGAATTAAATCCGTGAGAGGCGACTGCACGAGAGTAGTGTCGGTCAAGACAAAGTGTAGGGTGTGCGTCATGAAGAAGGCAACCGAAGGCATGGATGGTGACCCTATCCTGGGCAGGGTTAATGAAAAAATTAGGCATGCGGATATGACAAAGTTTCATTACCTTAAGCAAGTCGTGGGAGGGTCTTGATTCAAACAACGGAGCTTGATGGCCGAGGAGATCCGTCTTCATCGAGACAAAAGTCGAACGGTCTGGAAGTGAGTGGACATCTTTGATGGATATGGAGTGTTTGTCGTGATAGGTCAGTGAGAGGTAATACGTACAGAAAATGGTCGCCTTTTGGTGGCCGTTGGGTTCCTTATGAGAGGAAGACACTTAATTGAAGAATGAAATTTGAAATAATGTTACCAATCCATTGAGTCTGATGAGGAATCGTGTCTTCTTTGTACGTGCTTGAGTGTGAATTTCGAATTTTATGAGAACAACGGAAGGCAGCCCGTACAAAGAGGAGAGGGTGGCCGAGGAACTGAAGACGCGGTGAGAAGATGGGGTAACTCTAATGTTGTAGAGGCGACTGACGGCCGGAAAGATCTTTGACAGGTGGAGAAATGGGAGATGGACCAAAGTAATGGTAATGTTTGTGGCAGCCGTAAGGATAGTGGGACTGTCGTTAATGATGAAACATGGATGAAGCAGTGAGTAAATGGTTCCTCGGCAAGTAGTCGAACAGAAGAAAGATGTGAATGAAGTTATGGCAATGCTCGGAACCCGAGTGCCATGCCCTTGGCGCATTGACGACAAGCTGTGCTGGGAAGTTCTCGAGAGGAGACCGTAGAACATTTGACCAACCCATTAAAGACTGGGACAAAAGTGGTTGCATCGTCGAACTGCCATACATTGTAGCATGACAGTTGACAGAGATCGGAGGAAGAAGCGGTCGAAGACCAGGAGGCGATCGCTGTATCCACGGCTTGGGATATGTGTATTGCAGGTGCCGGATACGTTGCGGGGTCAGGGACTGCGGCAGAGGGAGGCACGGAAACTGCTGCTGTGTCCACCAAAGGCGTCGGGACTGGAGATTCCGAAGACTGCATACTCTGAGACCCGTCCTGGAGCGGAAGGACGGCAGCTGAATCTGCGTCTGTTTCATGGCTAGGACCTGGCTTGGACAGCGCTGCCAGGGTTCCTTTCTTAGACTTGGGAGGAGGGCGACCGTGAGACGGCCGACGAGACTTCGATTTTGCACAGTGTTGATCCTTCCAAGGGGGTGTGCGGGGTAAAAGTGAGATCTTTTTTAATTTCTCTTTCATGAGAGCGGGGGTAAGTAACTTCGTGCTGAAGGTGACTGATGTCATCAACTAGTGTAGAGTTGAAGTACCGAAGAAAGTTCTCGGTCACAACGTGAGTGGTGATGGTCTCTTGAAGAGCGGGACCATAGCTGCAACTGAAAATAGAGATTCCAACCAACTCAAGCGCAGATTCTCGCAAGGTACCGAGTTCCTGTGCGAAGGAACGTGCTGTAGAAATAAGAGATTCACAGTTGGTGGTGAAATGGCCTAGATCATCTGGCGTCAGCTGAAGCACACGTATTAAGGCTGAGCGTATCGCGTCTGCATTGGGAAAGACAGGTCTGTTTTCTGGAGCGACTGAAGGAGCCACCGTAGAAGGATGTGACATATCTGATGGAGGAGGAGCGGTTGAGGACGCTGATGATCGGGATGAAGGAACCGTGCTTGAAGACGACGAAGGCGTGTTCTTGGTTCTCATACCGAGTGTGAATTTAAATTTTCTATGCGATGTCGACGGGGGAGAGCGTTGTGGATAATTGTGTGGTGCTGAAGGCACGGCGACTGGAGGAGCCAGAATGGGTGTGGGATCCGAGGAAAACACTTTAACTCGGCGAAGCTTCTTAGAGGTGGCACTGAACGAACCAGCGCCGTTAGCCAAAAGGGCCCTTCGATTTGCTTTCTAAACAGTACGTTGCCGTGATTTCGTGTGGTGACACAAAACGTTCCACCAAAACACGTTCCTCCTTCACAGTGGTGTTAGGTAAGCGGCGCTTGTGACTGCAATCTGGTGTGATATCGTCATGCTTGATGCCTAGTTAAGGTAGGTTCTTCATGTCTTCACTCCCCACCCACCCCCCGTTTGTTTTGTGTGGTTGTTCTGTTGTACGGTGGTTGTGCTATGAACGCTCGTGGGTAGCGAAGGAAGAAACACTGACGTAGCTCATCCAACATTGTCAGATGGAAAAGTTAGAGGGGCGACCGTACAGCCTTTGCCTAATTGAAGAAGTTTATGGTACGCGCACACACACTGCACTTTCTGTTAAACCAGTCGCACGTACGGTGAAACTGGCAACAGGGACTGGGGTCTAGATGGCTCTTGGCGCCGGTGTACACTTGACGGGGTCAGGGAAAGGGCCAGTATGGCCGGCAATAGGAGCTGAAGTAGCTGTTGGAGGAACATTCGGATTCAATGAGGGTTCACCATCAGTTGGGGTCAAAGTATCCATCACTGAACGAATACACTGAGGCTTCGGCTGAAGAGAGACACAAATGGCGTGACAACGGTCTAGTGCATGAGCAGGAGAGGAAGGCACTAGGTAAAGCGCAGGAAAACAAAGAACAACCTGCACCATCTGGTGGTGTTGAGGAGAGACACGAAAGAGACTGTCGGTCGGAGTGGCGACCGTAAGGTAATTCTTGAAGGTTGGAGACCGGTTGGGGGACGGCCAAGTCGCCCCAGGTAGAGAAGGCGACCATGAGAAAAGCCCAGTCTGGCCAATGGTGTGGTTGGAGACCGGTTGGGGGACGGCCAAGTCGCCCCAGGTAGAGAAGGCGACCGTGAGAAAAGCCCAGTCTGGCCAATGGTGTGGTAATTGTGGAAACCATTATACGAACAGTGGTGTTAGGTAAGCGGCGCTTGTGACTGCAGTCTGGTGTGATATCGTCATGCTTGGCGCCTAGTTAAGGTAGGCTCTTCATGTCTTCACTCCCCCCCCCCTTCCCCGTTTGTTTTGCGTGGTTGTTCTGTTGTACGGTAGCTATCAGAAGAACAATGTGCTATGAACGCTCGTTGGTAGCGAAGGAAGAAACACTGGCGTAGCTCATCCAACATTGTTAGATGGAAAAGTTACAGGGGCGACCGTAAATCCTTTGCCTAAATGAAGAAGTTTGTGGTACGACCAGCCACTTCGAAGATCCAGGCGGAGAAGAGAAGGTAGTATCACCAGCGTGGTGTGTACTTGCGATAAGGGAATGGGATTCGACCGCTAGCCGGCGGGAAGGACCGTATTCCTTGTGACGTCTCCTAGACGCTATTATAATGTTGTTGTTCTCATTGTTCTTCGTTTTCATTTTTTTTTGTATTGAACTGTACAAGATGAAACTTTATTAACAAAGTATGAGAGGAGGCGACCGCTACTTGCGATCAGTCGTGGTTGGTGGAGCAGCCATTGCCACTGAGGGCAGGTGGTTGAGCGGCTGAGAAACCGTTTGCTATGAAAGGCTGGGAAGAACTAGTCCTTGTTGGGCAAGGAAGAGCACTGAGATTGGTTATCAGAGGTTGGTGTTGCCGAAAGTGGGGTCAAACAGTCCGTACAAGAAGGACCGGCCACTTGCTGAGTTCCTTGGCCAGCAAGAGTTGTTATAGACTGGGCGACCGGTGGGGCGGGCGGGGGAAGTCTGGAGATTCCGGCGATGGAAATCATGATCTTTGAGACCGTAGCCAGTGGAATGAGTGACAGAAAGTCAGGCGAGAGCATACAGGGAACCGCAGCGTACAGTCCTGGACTGGGAGAGGAGGCCACTGGACATGACGAGGTAAAGGTGAGTTCCGCGCAGAGGAGGCATGGTGAAGCGGGGACCGGAGAGGTAGATGCCAATGGTGTGGCTGCAGTAGAGGAAGAAGGAGGGACCGGTGAAGGTCACATGAAACAGCAGTCAGTCAAGGGGACCGAAGGATCACATGTTGACAACGGGCGGTTGCTTTTGGTGAAGGGAACTGAAGAAAGAGAATAGGTAGGTTGGTGACGACTGGTCTTGCATTGGAGTTCGTGGCGACCGTTGTCGTGGTAGGTGGTCGAGGAGGCGATCGCCATAGAGTTGGGTACGCCCGTTGGCGACCGAAGTGGAAATCCAGTAGTCTTCGTAATGAGCTCGGCAGAGACAAGCCAAGAACATGGCTTCTGTTCAATAAGATCCGTTGGCTTGGTGCGAGGGAGCTGACCGGAATGCCGAAGAGGTGCCACTTGTGAAAGACGGGGCAGCCACGGCGCTCTTGTCCAAACGTTCTTTGAAGGAGAAGGTGGTCCCCAAAGAAGACTGGAGGAAGAATCAAGTGTGTGGCGACCGTCCGGAATTGGAAGCGAACGCCTAAAAGGAGTAGAAGAATCCGGAATCCCCAAGGCGACCGGAGAATTCATGAGTCGAACTTGGGTTGGAGAAGAGAACACTAACGGCGACCGTAGCCAATCGGAGACAGAACTGCAACCTGTACAGATGCCGGAATAGCTTGAAGAGAAGACCCACTCGTGGTGGTGTCCCTAGGAAGATAGATGAAGCAAGCTCGATACAGGTGCTTTATATAGAGCCACGCGCGCATGTGTGGAAAGGAGCTGCGAGTACGGCAGTGAAGCCAACTTTTCATTACAAGGGATTGAGCCTTCAGAAGGAAGTGAACTGCTATGTAAGGAAAAATCTGGTAATGGATATTTCGACGGCTTAAAAATGGAATTTTACAGATAAAAATTAGTTTAATTTAATGCTTGCTGCCCAGTAATAAAGAAAAAGGTGCCCACCAGGCTCCCCACCATTGTTGGTATTACACCAATGTTCCGTATCACTTTTAATTTTTATCACCCTGTTCAGTTCAACGAAAGCATGGTAGTGGATGGGTTCATTTAAAGGTAAATCTTAGGATAGTCAAAAGCTAATTTTATCTTTATATTTCTGTTTTCACCATCTCAAAATACGAACCTTTTAATCATAGCCGATTTAAATAAATCGACCATTCATACAATTATTATCAAAATTCAACTTTACTTATCGTCTAGGGTACAATACTAACCTTTTAATTTGATCTTCAATCGACATATTCTCCAGAGCTGACAAGCTGTCATTACCGACTTGTACTGCAGTTTCCTGCCAAAACCTGTTCATCCAACTTGAATCGCCAACCAGTCAACTCTGAGGTGACTAACGAACACATTTTTACTTTTCATGTACATAGCACCACCAATTCAGTTCGAGGGACACTTGGTATGAAAGCCTACGATGGTGCTAATGCCCTTCGTTCATGTGCTTTATTTTAGTAGGGCAATTAATGTGATATGATGCCATTTCGAAGGCTCTTTTGATTCCTTCACAAATCCATTGAGCAATGTTGGTTGGGGAGCGTAAAGTTCAATCGGGTTCATAGGTTTTTAGGAAACAAGGGTGCCTTTTTTTTGTTCCTTATCCCCTTTCCTAAGTTTGTTGTTCCAATTCTTAGTCGACTCAAGTAGAACCGTACAGCCCTAATTGGACATTGAACTTCTTTAATCTTTCTTACCCCAACTACCAGACTCAGTGCCTTGAAGCTTTGGGATCTAGTCTGGTTTCCGATGCTTGGCTCTAAAATCAGGGGATAATTCAGATAGACTGTTGACCAAACTTTAGAAGCCCTGAAGCAGTCAAGAGTTCTCTGGAAAAAGTTGCTACACATTCCACCTTGCTGCCATG
This sequence comes from Lithobius niger, assembly GCA_023313725.1. Lineage (NCBI taxonomy): Eukaryota > Metazoa > Arthropoda > Chilopoda > Lithobiomorpha > Lithobiidae > Lithobius > Lithobius niger. The sequence continues at coordinate 43,773 of JAHWFP010188112.1, forward strand.
GCTGGCCGTTCGATTTCCTGCTACAACTGCAAGTAGCACGACCAATCACCACGTCAGTAATTACAATCCACGACGCTTTTGGGGGGATGTAGCGTCCACAGCTGCCGAGCCACCATAGCCAAATCCAAGCCTAAGTATTGCCTCAAAGGAGGTCCCTTGTGAAACATGCCCTTAAAAATCGCCTAACCGGAGGGTGGCAAGAAAATGTGGCCTCCCTTTCCTGGTGACACTTCGCGATAGCCGCCAAAAGTGTACCATGCTCGTATACACCAAACCACCAGAAAATAATTCGGCCACAATATTAATGTAAGGTTATACTGGCGCACTCAACTGGATCCACGCCCACAGAACCCAATGAGAATACATCGCCTTGCATAACGGGTTGACAACTCAATGTCGGACCGCCTATGTTCATCACTACTGCCAATAATTGTACACACTTGTCACACTATTCGGATGACTCAATTGAAACGTTATGGCCAATGTGCCCCAGCCCCCAATCTTGGGCGGAGGCCACAAAACCCACAAACGGGCGTTTTCCCTGGGTGCACCAACCCTCAAAGAATGACAAGAATGGCAGTTGTCACCCTAGGCAAAGGAAAAGAGACACATGCATAACGGCGAAAGTCTACCTTTATAATTGGGAAGGAAGGCCGCAGATCCAGATACTGACGAGGTACTTAGCAGTAGAAGGAGGTTGGTGGCAACGAAGTGCAGCATATCAGTGAAGAGTCTCAGACAGAAAGCAGAGCTGAAGGAACGCACAGAGAGCCGCTAAAGCAACCCCTATATTGTTCAATAGGGGCTGCAGCCTAGGCGCAAGTCAAGAACAAGAATCGTCTTTCTTGCATGTGAGTGGGTATTTACAAAGGGGGACAGCTCAGACCACAATACTACATGCTTTGCTGCAGCAAGGAACCGAGTTTACAGGTAAGGTAACACAAAAGGACGTACATTAAAGTGTCGTCTTCTTCTTCCTCTAGAGAGGTAGGGAAAGTGGACCAGGGCCGGTGTTGAGGTACCGAGGGGTAACGGATCGGCGGACGGAGTAAGATAGAAACGAAGAACACGGCCTAGGGGCCCTGGAGGTCGCAGCAGGCTTGATGCAAGAAGAACGTGAAAATAAATGTCAATGAAGAGCCCGGAATCCAACGCTACACCTTTGGCTTTGCGTCGGTTAGGAAGGCAAGGCAGGTGTCGATTGGAAATGGTGGAGTGGTGGCTGAAACCAGTAAGCACCGAAATGTCGTATTGGCACATGCCGTAGGCGGAAGGACGCAGGTAACCTTGTGATGAGGCCGCTTTAGTTCAAGCCGAAACGATTGGAGAATCCGCAAGCAATGGTGACGGTCCTGATTGAACTGCAGGGCCAGATCCGGCCGGGGTGAGAGGTGATGTGGAAGGCGGACACGATTGTCATGGTGCGGGCAGTCCGGATACAATATCGGGATAAGCGCGGTTGTGGGTAGACGAAGGGATCGAATCGTGCAGAGAGATTGAGTCACAAGGGAGCCTGCAGGCGCATAGTAATACATATTAGCAAAACCCCAGGCATCGTATGTTAAAGGAGGGCATAGTTCCAACGCAGAGAGTGATATCTCACCCTGCAATTTGCCAAGTCCAGTGGAAAGTGTAGCGATAGGGGCACAGAGAGACAATTTGTCGTCTTGAAGTGCTGTAGCAGAAGTGGTGGTGGCTCTCAAAGCCGGAGGATGCTTGGTCGTGGTCCGGAAGTCCGACACTTTAGTTGAAAATTGCTGCAGCCATTACGAAATGAAGGAACAGCTTGTCCGAGAGCCGAAGGCCTCGTACCAGAGCAGCCCAAGGCATGGAAATTGAAGGAAACGGCGCTGAAGTGGCAGAGGTAAAAATAGGCGGTACCGTACCGGCCTGACGTGTAAGAACAGAAACCTATTGTAGTCATGGCGATACTGGAATAGACGGTGCCACCAAAGGAGAGTTGCCCGAATCCAGGATAGAGAACCGGGGTGGCAAGGTGAACACCGGCTCTATTTGTTTGGAACAGCAGAGAAGGAACGAATGTTTGTGATACAAATGTGCGAGGTTCTCTGTAGCCGTCTTGGTATTATGAGCGGGACCGATGGCATACTAGTTGGTGCAGCAGTAGAATAACTGCTGCACAGAGGCGGAATTAAAGAGAATGAGCACTCGGGTGTTCTTAGGAAGGAATGGAGAAGCTGAGACAGAACCTATCCGTTTAGTGGACCGTTATCGGTCCTACCAAGCTGCACGCCGAAGGGATTCCTTCATGAATGAAACGTCTATTTGCAAAAGAGGTCTTCACACACACACTGCACTGTAATGCGTACTTGGACGCAGAAGCGATGATGCTGACAGCAGAGGATAAAGTGAAAGGGAATGAAGGAGGAACTGAGGCCCCAGAAGAGTGAAAACGAACCGAAGTTACGAAAGACAGTAGATCCCCTGGTGGAATTGGACAGCAGCAGAAGAAGACGGAATCGGATAGTGGGATTACCAACTATTGGAGAGAGGACTGGCTATGCAGCTATGTCGTAAATAAATCAGGCTTGTTGGGGTCCAAGGTGGCGGAGCTGGTGAGGACTGGTCTACCCCTTCTAATACGCTGGACGGGAGTGGTCTAGGAGATCTGGTGGTAGAGAAGGGCCTATTAGAGGCTATGACGCCCCCCCCCCCCCCATTGAACCAAAAGGTCAAAATCGCTGGCAAGGCTAGAAGAAGAAGAGGTACTGACTAGCTGATGGAAGCGGTATCATCTTTAGGAGTGGAATCGGACAGCAGGCCGTGCAAAAGGGGGGGACTAGGCCTGAACCTAAGGGATGGTCCTTGTCCAGAATCAATATCCTCAAGAAAGCGGGAAGACAGCAGAGGCAGTATACAAGAAGGCAACGGGTGTCGAAGGTCGTAGGTGTCTGTGGAAAAGCAGAGCTGGGAAGCCTGGTCAAAGGTGGCTGGGCCAGGGCCCAACCAGCTGTTCTCACAGGTAACCGACGTTACCTACAGCCGACAAAAGCAGTCGTGTCTTCAAGAAGGAAGGCGGACATCAACTGTGGTCCATAAAAGACAACGGGCCGGGCGTCAAGTCCCGGTTCTGGTCCACAGGTGGCTAGGAAAAAGCAAAACCGGAAAAAGGTGCACAGAAGGGTCGAGCCGAAGCCCGACCAGCAGTCCTCCGCAAAGGATCGTGTCGCCGTAGTTCCCGTGACCAGCCCTAGCAGACCTGGAGCCTGGGGACCGTGGACTAAGGCCCGAGGGGACCGTGGGCTGAGACTGAGGAAGCATTGATTCACATACAGTATGTCCCAGAAGTCCGGTCCACCCAAAATAAATGGCTATATACTGCATACGAGTTGGTAATAACAACGTACTCATATAGGACATCACCTATGGCGAATCCGATGATGGTTCCCAAACTAACCTTGGAGGTCGTTTTCAAGGTCATCCAAAATACATCTACTAAACTATTCAAGGTACGGGCATAAAGTAAATCAGAAAGTTGTTTGGGATGATACCACAAGTTCAAGAAAGGAAACAGAACTTGAGCTTGCTCGACGTGAGCACCATAAGATAGCTCAGGAATGGATTCGGCAACCAAGCAATGCCTCCAACACAATTTATCACCCGCCAAATTTGGCAGTGGGACAACATGCCTGTCTTCAACCCCTGCAAACCTGAAATGAGGAAGGTGTCATTATCACGTACCCACACTTTGCCTTGCATTGACTGCCGTCCCCGCGCAAAAGGATTACTCGTTCAGTTTTACAGCCAGACCCTAAATTATAAACTTTACTCTTATTCCTCCCACAACTTTAGGCCCAGAATGGGTACTTCCAGGCCTCTCTTCCCGCACGGAAGGCCTGCAACTCCTCATTCCCCAAGTCATGTACTCACTATTTCAATCAACAAAGTGGAATCACTCCTCATCATCGACAACCGCAACATGAAAATCACATCACTTCAACCCTACCTGATCTTCTGACATTTGGACTCGTTGCTGCACCCTGCTCGCCTAATTCCACCCACAGGTAAGCCCCGAATCCTTTCAATCAACCTCCCCTTCTTCACGATCGAAACTCACCATGAACATCCGAACCAACCAGCATTGGCAATGGATTGTTCTATTCCTCTCGTGGACGCCTTCGTGCACTCTTCTGCTTTGACAAGGTTCAATGTTTGCTTCATCGCCACAAACTTTTCACAACCTGTCACATAGAGGACCCAGCTCACGCCCTTGGGAAACCCGTTATGATGGTTCCTGCCATCTATATTGACGAGGTCAACTGTAAATGCATAAAAAAATGTACAGGTAGTGGATATTTTCTGGCCGGCGACTAGAAAGCCCAATTTTACCTGGCTGGGAGGTCAAAATTGGCTTCTATTGCCTAACGGGGAAAAAAAACACTACCTGTAAATACCGACCCAACCTTCCCTCTGTTGTCACCATCATGGCTGACATATCTGGAGGAAAAGTAGATGGCTGGCTAACGCCATAACACCATTTATAGAGGGTCTTCCATGCTGGCGCATGCTCAGATGGGCTGCTGAGCTGGGTGTATCATGAGAGTTTTGATTCCTCCAGGGTAACTAGCACTCAGGAACTGAACGCATAAAAAATGTACAGGTAGTGTATATTTTCTTTAGGCAATAGAAACCAATTTTGACCTCCCAAGTGTAATGTTCTATTCCAGTGATCAATTAGACCAGAACAAACATTATTATCAGGATAGCATAAGGGCAATCAATTGTATAAAACACTAATTATGCGCTAAATAGGTAGGCTAAATAAATAAACAATCATTCATTAATACTGGGTCTTTAATCTATGCTCCGGCGTACACAATATTGACCCCACAATATGGCCAATTAAATCGGTGACAGATTGTTATGATTTAATGTATCGATTACAATTATTCGGCAATGAGTCAAACGAATGGCATTACTGATTAAGTCGAGCGGAAAACTAAATCATTATTATATCTCTTAATTAATTACGTAAGTCTCGGGTTAATTTAGTAGCGTAGTATTGTTACCAGTTAATCTTAAACAATTATAGCTATTGCTATCATATTGGAATACTTAGCTCTATAATAGAAGCTTGAGCGAAGCTATCGGCACTCGGCTGTAGCTCGGCGGTGAAGCCCCGTCCAAGATGCTGCACAGCTTCCAAATCGAGACCTCCGGAATCTGACTGGCGTAGACTAGTTAAGCAACTGTTGAGCGGCTAATGATCGACTGATATCATGCATTCCGAGGTTCGGTTTAAATACTATAGCGTTATCGGCCATGATCTAACCATTGTAGTATTGATTTATTATTGAAATGATAATATAGTAACATTCTGACAGCTTGGGCCCTTATCACCAACTGGGACCTCTACGCATGTCAATCATTCTATTGTTGTATACGGGGATTTTGGATATTCCCCGTAGTCGGCGCTTTGAAGTTATTTGCCGTTATAATTAACTATCCCGTGTAGGAGTGTTTTATAGTTATTGTTCGTAGTGATCAATCATGAGCGACGATCTTATCGTAATTAAATTTACTTCTAGAAAGTCATTTAAGATTCTACGAAACGTCGTAAGTATTATCAACTGGTAATGCCATCCTTTAAACTCTAACAATAGGTGTAATTACACTGGTCTGGTTACAATGATTTTGCCGCCTCTCGGTCGTCTTTGAAGAAGGACTCCTAAGTATATTAGTACTTATCTAGAGTCTATTTGATCTATCCGAATAAATATTCGGCTCATGCATTTAATAAATGTATGATATTATACAAATATGTATCTAATTAATTAGTTGTATTGTTTCTGTTATAAATACTAATTAAGCCATTAATAAATTCCTTACATAATCCCTGTTCAGACTAAAATCACCTTTTTAGTGGTTCCTTGTTTTAGCGTCCAAACCCAGTTAATTA
>JAHWFP010188112.1:54692-73610 GCA_023313725.1 Lithobius niger
GGCCTTGTCCATACCTACGTTTTAAGCTGTAGAACTTGAAAATCGGTTCTGTGGTTCGATCTCCAGGCGAGGACAAAGAGTCCCAACAGCATCATTAATGATTTCTGCCCAGTGCTCTGCAATAATAATTGCTCTGCCGACGAGAATACTACAATCACATCAAAATCGGGTTCAAAAGGCCCTGGTCGGTGTTAAAACCTACATTTTAAGCTACACAAATTGAAAATCGGTTGATTTGTTCGATCTCTAGGTGGGAGCAAAAGTGTTAGCCCATTTGGCTTTCCGTGTCAAGAATATTGTAGTTACGTTAAAATAGCCTGCGAAAGGCCCTAGGCCTTGTCCATACCTACATTTTAAGCTATAGAACTTGAAAATCGGCCCTGTGGTTCGATCTCCAGGTGAGGACAAAGAGTCCCAACAGCAACATTAATGATTTATGCCCAGTGCTCTGCAATAATAATTGCTCTGCCGACGAGTATACTGCAGTCACATCAAAATCGGGTTCAAAAGGCCCTGGTCGGTGTTAATACCTACATTTTAAGCTATAAAAATTGTAAATCGGTTCAGTGGTTCGGTCTCCAGGTGAGGGCAAAGAGTCACAACAACAACAACATCAAGAAATGGCCATGCTGTGGATGCCGAACGGTTTGATTGTTGTCATTATAATTTGTAATGTGGTGAAATAGTTACGACACGACCCCAAATACCGAATTTCGTTGGTCTATGTCAATTCTGGGCGAGACTATAGGAGTTCAAAGTTTGACGTTTAACATGGAAGTTCATGCTGAGGCTTACATAAGCGGTCCTTGATGCTGAGGCTTGATGTTTTTCAGCTTTCAATTTTTCCCTTTGAAATCTTGTCTCTTGCCTCTTCACATTTTGAAGAAAAGTTACTTCACATCCAAACGTGACTGTAGTTTGCTCTTATATAGCCAAATCAATGATTATTAATCAAATGGAATGTCCATGGTTCGATTCGAACAGTACTATTTGACATTGTCAAATTTAATCATTATTTTTCGGTAGTACCAATGGCAACAAGATTTCATCGACATATACAGTCTTCATAAAATAAAATATCATATGCATGATACACTCATGAGTCCCCGGAAAACTTGTATGTTTCCGTCTATAGTATCACTTGTTTGGTCTCGTGCTGGGATTCAAACTGGCGATCAAGTTGTCAAAATCAGTTCTAACATGCTCTTTCTGACACATATGCTAAATATTCATGCTACATGGTAAAAAATAAGCATTATGATAGGGAGGGGACAGGATTCCTGCATTATTACCCCGTTAAGTCGCCTTTACTTAACCCGTCGTTCAAGTGTCAAGTACTGTTATTCCTAATTAAAAGAAAATTGACTGTGTGCCGATTGTGTACTTAATGTTTATTCTATCTTCAAATACTTCACGTTTTGGTAGTATTATTGTAAGGGTTTGTATTTGACTCCAAGTTTCATTTTAAACCAATGTAACGAGTATTGAAACTCATCACAAATGTGGTGTATTTGATGTGGTGTGTAAAGTATAGTAATATTTACTTGTATTTGTTTCACCCTTTTGACTACTACGAGACAGTTCAGACTATCCAGTGCGGAAAGCCGTCAATCGTAGCTTCTAAGAAACAAAATGTACTCGTGTTTGTCTGTTTTTCTCTTTTGACAACTACGTGACAGTTCAAACTGACCAATACAGAAAGCCGTCTATCGTAGCATTTTAATAACCTTGTTATTGTATATGTGTTAACCCATTTTGACTATCATGTTCAGGTCGAAATTAACAGTTAAGTTTCTGCCAACAAACATGACTTTTAGAAATTATTGCGTTTTTTCTCAATAAATATGTTATACTACATGATGTGATATGACAATCCTTGAGCCTAATGTTGTGCGAGGCTCTAGTGACTCGTAACCGTTACTAAAATGAATGTTATAAAGTGATTTGTCTGTAAGGCTGTTGCCTTCAACGTGATTTTTTGCATAACAAAAAAACCGTTTACGACCTATGCTACCTCAATTGGTTCTCCTGAACATAAGCAACCAATACATAGGAAAGTCTGAAGCTGGAATTCTAGTAATTTCAGAAACCTAAAATTTAAATTAAATTAATTCTATGCAGCGTTTATACAACATTTTTTTTTCATTTGCTGCCTAATAAAATCTGATATGCAAGTTTCTAACAAACCTGCTGTCATATACACTATCGTACAGTATCCGAGCACTTCAACTGCACTGTTTACTTTAGAATATGCAGAGATAACATTATCTCGGCAATCGTTAATTTTGAATATCTTGTTAGAGTGATGTTGCATCACTTGTGTGGTGGCTTGCACCGGAAGTCACTTTTTTTTCATTAAGGGACACGAGTTTTGCTGTTGTCATGGTCAAGGGTGAGCCATCTTGACCTACTTTGACCATCCCTTTCACTTGCTGATGAGTGCAATTGAGCATGGTCACTCTCTCTGCTGAGGGAAGGGGTGAGCAATAAATGAAAGTGGTCGGTGGGTTGAAAGGGTTGGGCTCTGGGCCATGTTGGCTTGATCTGACCTCAAAATGCGGCCTGGTCGAGGCCATGTAAACATAGCTGATGGTCACTACAAGAGCAAGGGGGTGAGCTAGGTCCCTAGGAAATAGAGACAGCCCCCTTTTTGTGATGACAAGCCTGAACTTTGCACCCATTGGTTTTTGCCAATGTCCGTTTTTGGGTCACATTTTCGGACTTAGGAAAATCCGGCGATTTTACCCGCACACGAAGTTGTGTACTTCCAATCGACTGCCCGCTTTTTGCTTTTGCTCCCCAACTATTTTTTCGATCCCATGAATCCCCCACAAAAGAGGAGGAAGGCGACTCCAAAGGAGGAGAGGAGCGCGGTCACAAACATGCCTCGCTACCTAAAAAACTTTTTTCGTCTGCTATCTGCGAACTTGCTATTATTTTCGATCTGCATAGATCATTATCTGCATTGCGAAAAGACGCCATCCTTATTTGATGAATGTCCCCACCGGGCCGCCGAAGAAGTTCCGTTTTCCCCGGTCCTACCCGATGAGTATCCGCTGGACTACATGCTCCGACTCTTCTTTATGGAGGTAATGCTAGAGAATCCGGGGCAAAATATTCTAGTTGACGGTGCCCCGCCCGAAGAGTCCGCCCAAGCGCAACAAGTGCGTTTAAGTGCACATTATTTGCAATGCAATCCCCTGACGGCTGGACAGTGCTTACATTGTCGATATCTGACATTCCCACCGTTTCCTCAAGGGCCTGAACAATTTTCGGCTTACTTCTGGCGGGCGGTAAATGCAGAAAACACCTTTTTTTATGCAACAAAATCTGCATAGGGCGTTAGCCCAATTCAACGACGCCGCCCATCAGCTAGAGGCTACTCCGACAATCAACGAATTGCGTGATGAACTCGCAGAACTTTTTCCGGACTGCCTGCTGGAGGAGCTTCCGCCGCTTCCGGACCTCATCCGCATCGCCCTCGTCCAAGACCCGGACGCCCCGGACGCCGTCGATGCGGGAGCATCCGACAGCGGTGTCCAACAGTGCCGGCACCCCGGCCCCTGCAGGAATGACTACCCTGTATGTCACAATGGACAATATGGCAAGAAAATTCGTATTTATTGTTGTTTTTTCTTCTGCTTTTTACTATTATTTTCAAAAAAATTTCATATGATATTCATATTTAATATTCATTTCAAATTTCATTCATGTAATGATTATATTACTTTTTGATTTGCTGGAAGTGGAAATGATAATACCAAATTTGTTTATGCAAAATATTTCCATTTAAACGACTTCCCAAAAGCTCATTTAAATCTTATCACAATATTATGCGATTTAAGCTTACTTACTGACTGTTAATGAGTCTAATGAGTCTAAAATGCATTATTGCTCTTAGAGCAAAGAGATATGTCGCTTTTGACAAATATTTTTTTTTCAAAAGTGTTCCAACTTTAAATCAATGTTCTAAAAAGTAAAACAAGGTTACTTTGAAGCAAAAATCCTTATTTCCAATTTTACTAGTATAGGGTATGAGAATTCTTGGCCTTTTGGTAAGTTACATTTACTTGAATTGTCATAAAATCAATTTCTATTTATTGATATGTTGTGTAATTTATGAACAACATAATGCTGTTTATTTTAAGCATAGGCTAAAAGGAATTTGTACGAACTGGTACTTAAATTTAATTAAATGCATTTGCAATTTTACGTTTCATGATCCATATCCTTATGGATGTGAAATGCAATATTGGTTACTATAAGTCTATATTTAATTGTTTTATAATTCATATCCTTATGGATGTAAAATTAAAATAGTATAGCACAGCTATATGCAGTTCGTCCAATTTTCGTTTTAAAATGTTTGAAATTTTATGTTATCAAAATAATTTATAGCGGCGTATGCCCAGGACCTTCATTTGTTCCTTTCTTAATTTTAAGAAATGAAAGTCCTTAAATGTTTTCTATTTTTTTTCCATTCATGAAAAGGAATCTGTGCCATGGAGTGATGTTTTTATTTATTTGAGTAATAGTGTTAACACGGCTAAGTTGTCCGAACTAAATTAATGAAACTGGACTCCTATATAGCTTATTATTTATTTATGTGGCACCGTTTCCGTTTCAAGAATAACATGCTATCTAGAATAACTAGAGTGTGAATAAAATTCAAGTTCTGAAAATTTTCAGTATGGTGGGGAGTGGGGGGGGGTATTAAATTCTTGGTACAATTTGTTTACCATACAAGTTTGTATAGTGCTTATAACTTTAAACAATGTAAAACATTAATTTTAAATGTCCGGTAACCATCCGGTAAATATTTAGGAATGTATCTTTACAAATTTCTTGTTTTTGAATTATTAGCCGCAACGAGTGCGGTAGCTCAAACTAAGCGCTAAATTTAGTTTAGGCTCTTTGCGCGTAGGAAATATTTCGAACTCGAAGTGGTCGTTTTTAAGACTATAGTTTAATGCAATAGGATATTTTTTGCTTGTTTCATTTTACTTTAGACAAATTATGAAGTTCTTTAAACTGGGGGGATGGGGGGGGGGTTGGACTACTCACAAAATGTTCATGCAAATTATAATAACTATTTCGTGAAAATAATATGTTCCAGCTATTGTTTATACGCTTGAACATCATAATCCCGTATACGATTTACAGTGATTTCCCTCCATATTGTTCTTATGAACAAGAGAGAAATTAAGGTAACAACATGTATCGCTGTGTGCGACAGTTATACTTACAATGAACCAAATGTTTACATGTCAATTTCACATGCATTTATAATTTTATGAATAGAAATTAATCTTTGTCGTTCAATTTCTTCATTTAAGATGACACGGATAGCGACAGCGGCGACGATTAGTGCCGTTGTCGCGTCGACTGCCCGCTACCGAAGTAAATGGTGCCGTCGAATTTGGTGTTTTTTGGCCCTGAGTGCTACATCAAGGATGTACATATTGCATATATTGTATTTTAACTGGTTAAGGGAAATGTCATGTTTTTATGATCACTGATTTCTGAAAGTTCTTCCAAATTAAATTTATCTTATTAATTTCTTAACTTTCTAGATGAAATCTTAAATTTTAGTCTATTAATCTATTAATCTATTAATTTTAATTTCTATTATTTATCATGACCAAATATTAAATTCATACTTCTTCAATCTGTGATCGTACAATGTTTTCTATGTACTTAATTTTGATCTTTTTTTCAGGAAATTTGTATGTTTTGTACATATTCAATGTTCAATGTTTCATTATTTTAATTCTTGACTATTTTCATTTTATGTTGCCATTTTCATTTATGCATCTACGTAATTACTTTACTTACTTACCAGTACCCTGGAATTATGTTGATTTATATATTTTAATTTACCCTGTTTTGCAACATATTTTAATTTTATTTTCTGTAATCGTAATTTACCGTAAAGGTTTAAATTTTCGTCCAATTACTTTCGGTTACTATTTTTCAAATTTAATGTCCATGGTAAAATTACTTTATAACATTTTTTTTTATTTCATCCATTAAATTACTTTCAATTTCTTGAATTTCCTTCATTCAATAATTTTAATTTTCTACTGTAACTTATGGTTACGACATGGTTATGTATATTTATTTGTATCTTATGATTTTCCATGTCTTATTATTATTATTTTTTCTTTCCAAATTTATTTTACTTAAACCAATGTATCCGTTTTGTTTCAAATCTTCGTATGACATGTTTGTAAATATTTTATTTTCTGTGGTTTACTATGTTTTTGTAAATATTTTCATGTTCATTTACGTTTCTATCATTTGGTTATATTATGTTGTAAATATTTACTAATGTACGTATTTGTGTGCTATGTTTATACGTGTTTACATATTTTTTTTCGTGTTTTCGTATTACTTTTCGTATTTTCTCGTATTTGTACATATTTATGTTTTATTTTTTTTCAATAACAGTATTTTCTAAAACAGAGCTACGAGTTTCCGTCTCAAAATTATTTTACATTACATCTTGAAACATAATATGCTTAAGTTATTTTCATGCATTTATGCGATGTACAAATTTTTAGTATCCTGCACTGTGAGAATCGAAACTATGTAGGTGACTGGTCTAGCAAACACGCGTTGGTTTCGGAAAGGTACTTCCGATTTTACTCAATAGGGTCCTCATGTGCAGAGCGCGTGAACGCTCCTTCATTGTGACGCCATGTTTTCTTTGTTTGCCGTTGGATACACAAAGACTTACTCATCGTCAACGTTTGCCTCTTCCAACTGCCGACACCGCCTAATTTCTGGGGTGGCTTTACTGCTACGGGTATTATAACCATGCGTAGAACCAAGCATCCTATGCTTGTTAAGTTCGTAATCTATTTTACGGTATTTATTTTGTAAATAAGCGGCCGAATTTGGCTCAACGCGTTTGCGTTCTTAGCTGAGCTCGTTTCTGAACCGCTAGCTGCATCGTCAGATTCGGAAGGCGTAAATGTTGGTGGTTGAATCTCCGATAAATGGTCCGTCGAATCTTCCAAAAGTCTTATGTATGTATTCTTGTAATTTAATTTCAGCTAACGTTAAGGTTCCGTTAAGCTGCTACGACACTTCCAAATTGGTAGGTCCGTTAAAAGGAACAGGTTGGTTATTCGTTCTTAGGAACCATGGTCTTAGATTGTTCACATGTGCACGAACGACTTTTAATGGATCCTGAAAATGTACAATACGAACGATAACATCATTAACAAATTCCATAATTCTGAACGGTCCTGTCTAAGCTCGAAGTAATTTCGGCGAATTTGTTTTATTGGTAAGAAGTCGCGTAATAATACGTAATCATCAACTCTGTAGCGGTAAGGATGTGCTGTGCGATCATAAAAGTTTTGTTGTCTTTTAACTGCTTTCCAAGTATGCGCTCTAGCAACTTCGAATGCTGCTTGTAGTCTACTCTCTAGACGTACTATAGTGTCATCACCATCATAGCAGATTCGTGGTGGTTCGAAAGCTAATGCACTCGGCAATCTAAATTCTGAACCATGATGTAAATAATGTGAACTAATTAGTGTGGTTGAATTAGGGCACACATTTAGCGCTATAGTCGCTAATTTTAAATATTCACACCAATTTTCTGGACAACTTGCTTAAATTTTACGCAATACTGTCTCTATTCTTTTATTTGCTGCTTCTACTGTTCCTCCTACCCACGAAGTGTTAGGAGTGACGTTTATCTGTTTAATATTGAACAAATTTAATAACCTTGCCACAATAGCGTTGTTTATCTCACTTCCGTTGTCTCCGCACAATTGCACGGGTGCTCCATATCTAGCTATAAGGTGAGAAAACAACTTTTTAGCTATTGTTTCTGCTTTCGTATCGGGAATTCCGACTACAATTACGTAACGACTGAAGTCGTCAATTAACGTCATTATGTAGACGTTCCCGTGAACGCTTTTATTCAAGGGTCCAATTAGATCCAAGCTCCATGAATGACCTTGTCTGTAGGGGTTGGTAAGCCCTTAGCTTAGCCTTGAGTGGCTTGTTAGGTCTAACGTAAGCATACTTGACAAGTTTTAACGTAATTAGCGATATCGTCCATCATTTTAGGCCAATAGCAATCTAGCTCTATTAATTATCTAGTCTTACTGGCTCCGCGATGTCCGGCACCAGGAGTGGAATGGTAATCTCGGATACAATAGTTCCGTAGAGATTTTGGTATACACATCTGTGCTAGATTGTGCATACGGCCTCTATTTGGGTCTGCAAGCCGAATTCTGTATAGAATTCCGTCATAATCTTTATAAAAGATGTTTCGTTTGTTAGAAGCGTCGATCAGATCTTCTGATAACTGATCTTTAAGTCGTTTTATGATTTGGTCTAAGAATGGATCGTTTCGCTGTTCGCCGCTAAGTGTTGTTGTGTCCAGTCAGGAAATTGACTGCCTACCACAGCGACTGGTATCTCTATACGAGATAGCGCGTCAGAAACCGCTAGAAGACGGCCTGACTTATGACGTAAGATAAATTCACATTCCCTGAGTTGAAGTAAAATTCTTTCTAATTGGGGGGAGGGGGGGAGAGGGATGAGGCACAATAAAGATAGCAAATTGCTAAATGATCCGTAGTTAAGAAAAACATCTTACCAAAATAAATAGCAACGAAATGAATCTATACAATGTATAATCTCTAGAATTTCTCTTGTTGTAGTCGTTTCCTTCCTTTCCGCCTCAGTGAGGGTTCGGGAAGTGTTGGTTAATGGATAGTTTATACCGCCGTGATACTGACTTAAGCAACCCCCGATCGCTACGCCACTAGCGTCAGTTTCAAGAAAAAAAGGTTTAGAGAAATCTGGGTGTTTAAGCGTTGCAGCGTTTATCATAGCTCGCTTATGTTCTTGAAAAGCTCTTTCTTCGTCTTCGCCCCATATAAATTTACAGTTTGTCCTTGTTAGTTTGAACAAAATCTGTGACATTTCGGCGAATGAAGAAATATGCCTTCTATAGAAATTTACCATACCAAAAAATGAACGGACTTGTTTACGAGTTTTAGGCGTAGGATACTGCTGCATAGCTTTTGTTTTACCGCTATCAGGTTGTATCCCGTTTTCATCTAAGACAAAGCCTAGGAATTTGACCTTTTTACGTGCAAATTCGCACTTTTCAACGTCGAGTTTCAGTCCGGAATGAGCGACTAGTTCTAGTGCTCGATTCACATGACTGATGTGAGTTTTAAGATCTGGACTACTCAGGAGAATATTGTCAAGGTAGACGGTACAATAGGCTCCTAGCACGTCTGCAAATATTTATTGTGCACAAAATTGGAAGTGCGCAGGTGCACTTTTAAGGACCATTGGGAGCCTGTTAAAAAAATAGGTTTTAGAGTTAGCAGAGAAGCACGTTTTAGGTTTAGCTGATTCAGCTAGTTTAAAATCCGAACCTAAAGTCTAAACGTGTAAAATACTTAGCTACGCTAAGGTGAGCGATACATTCTGTCAGAGTGGGTATTGGAATGCTTACATTTTTCACGACAGAATTCAAGCCGCGTAAATCTATGACTACGCGATAACCAGTTGGCCTTCTTTTTATCATTATACAAGGAGATAGCCATCCGGATTTTCCTTCTTGGATTATTCCTACTCTTTGCATTTCATCAACGTATTTATCCAGTAATTCACGTTGGTGAAAAGGAACTCGGTACATTTTAGAACTTGCTGGTTGTGATTCACCAGTATCTATAGGAACTTCGTATCCCTCGTAACATCCTAGTTCGAAATCGTTTTTAGAAAATGAATCTTGATGATTTCTAAGCATATCTAGAAATTCTTCCGTTTCCTCCTTATTTAAATCTGGAAACGTGAACCTATGTTTTTAAATTTCCCATTCCGCATCGAGTTCTGCCTTGGATTTAGGCTTGGGAGTGTCAGCTAGGCTGCTAATTGGCACATCCGTTGAGCATTCACTCGGTTTGGACTGGTTTTGGGAAATCTCGATGGGACTTGAGATTTGCAATACCTTGATGGGACTTGCGGTTTGAGATTTCTCAATGGGACTTGAGGTGGGCAAATTTGAATTTGATGAATCTAAGGAAGCGTTATTCTCGTACTCTATAATAGCTGTCGTGTACGTGCCTAGGATAGTACCCGCATTTAGTTCTACATCAAATCAATTAAGATTAATCCACGTGACTGGAATAATACCTGTGGGAGCAAGACATACAGGAAATTTGCCGTTTTCAGGTTGGAATACCCCTGTCTGTATTTCGGGGTACGGAAAATGTAAATTTCCGGTTATTCTACTCTCGCACTGAAATGTTACCAAATGAACCATCAGGAACGATAATAAATTTTTGATTTCTAGAAAATTCACATTTCTCTATGGTTGTTACTATTTTCCTATCGGTTTTAATTTGACGATTTCCGATCCCAACCAAATTGACTGGTGGGGTCATAGGAGTTAAATGGTATTTAACACTAAAATTCTTAAGCATGCATTGCGCTGCTGTGTTCGTAATTAACGAAAGTGAAGAACCTGTATCTAATAAACATATTTCTGGCCTATTACCAACGTCGAACACTAAGTGTGGACGTGAATATTTAACCTTAGTTTTATATAAAAACTGTGTTTACTTGAACGTTGTCAGCGTTAGGCGCTGTTTGCTCCGAGTCGAGCGATGTTACATTTTGCTGCTCTGACTCACAGCTAGTATCAACTTCGGATGCTAGATGGTGCTGCTTGTACCATCTGTTGCCCGGTTGAGCAGAAATGCTCGTAAGCAAGTTTCCTCGCTGTCCCAACGATGAGTGTTTCGCTGGTGACGCGTTTGGGTCGGCAACATTTTTGCTGTCCCAAAACGTTAAGCAGATTGTAGGTTCAAACGTTCCTACAACTGTTGGAACTCTAATTTTCCAATCTTTCTGTGTTGTTGGTGAAATACCTGAAGGCATTTTAACTCCATCTTTATAGAATTAATCATCCGTATGTTTAAATTGAACTGTGCATTCGTTACCTAATAAAGCAAGAACGATTGGCTTTTTACTATCTACTGGGTTTAATTCTGAATGAAAATTCGTGGAATCTAAACCATCCTCGAATAGTGTTACCATTACTGAGTCACGAGTTAAATCGTATTTAACGTTAACTGTATTTAAAGCATTTGTAAATTCATTTACGAGATTTTTATTACTGTCTATAGATCTCGCAACAAATTTTGACGGTATTTTGCCGAAATACTACGCTAAACGTGGTAAAGCTAACGTGCGATCTGGCAAAGCAAGCTTTTGCTGGTGCCATTTGACGTTTGAGTACAAATTAAGCATTAATTTATTTGCATCATACTCTAAAAATAATGGAACACATTTTACGTTTAGTGAATGAGTATTATTTACTTCGTTAGTTTGGATAACAGGAGTTTGAGCTTGAACTGAGCTGATGTGTGGATTTTGATCGTCATTACTACTCTGTTCTGACTGATTTGAGTTTAGTTCTGAATCCCTGTTAACATTCAGATTATTAACTCGTTTTTTGGATTGCAACCATTTTGACATGAGTCATTACTCTCGTTTACGTGTGTAGCGTGTTGTGGAACACGGTTTTGGTTGTTGTTATTTTGCCTTTGCTGATTTTGATTTTGGTTTTGAGTTTGGTTTTGATTTCTACCATTATTACCATTATTTTGATTTTGTTGCCCGTTATTGTAACTATCCTTACCGCTATTGCTAGTGTTAGCCTGAAATGCATAAGGGTTATTTTTCTTGTTAAACTGAACAGAATCCCTATTATCGGAACCAGAAAAATAATTTCCGCGTTTACCTCGGTTATTTCCCCTATATCAGTTTCCTTTACGTCCGTTTTTGTTGTTGGGTTTATTTGAAGAAATTCCTACTTCTTGTTTAACTTTTCCCCAACGTTGTCGGACTTGCTGTAGATTTTCATCCTTAGTACGACAATTATGTGTTATATGACCTGGGGCTAAACAACGGTGACACGTTTTAGCTTGATTTACGTTAGTGTGTACTGTACTAACTTTAGCTTCAACATTTTTGGCTTTAGAATTACTGAGCTTAGTTATCCCTTTCTCTAATGAATTCATTTTATCTGGCATTGTGCCAAAAATAAGGTTGTTAACTTCAGTATTTGAAATTTGTTTAATGCCTAATTTATCAGAGTTAAGATCGTCTTCATCGCCTTGGAATCCAACTAAAACTGAACGTTTATAGATAGCTGAGTTATACATATCCCTAAACGTGGTATGCATTTGTGACGTTACATGAACTTCTATTTCCCGTGGCATAGCGTGCAGAACTACTGAACGCATTCCGTCATCCTTTGCTAATTGTTTAAAAGCTCTCTGGGATTCAGAATCTGTAGGTTTAACTCTCCAAAGTTGTGAAGCCATTTTCTCTAACCTGGCAGCGAAAAGTTCGATAGTTTCACCCTTTTTAAGTCGCGCCGTATGAAATAAATGTGGGGTGACGATTCACCTACGCAACCAAATCTATCGATTAAAATTTCCTTAAAGCTGTCTCAATTTCGAGAAGTGGCTATATGCGGATTCATGGCTAAATAAATTGCAACTGGACCTGTACATTTACTACATGCAACCGAAACTAGTTCTGAATCTCGCAACGAAGGATCTGAAGTTCACAAATTTTCGACCATCAACGCGAAAGCGAAAATGTCTAATGAGTCATCCCCTGCAAAAGGTAAGATAGCTTTCTTGGCTGAACGTAATTCTTCCCAAAGTTTAGTTTTATTATGAGAATCTCTGCTTTGATTTGATTCAGTAATGGTTTTCAATACTTCTAAATGATTTTCAGTTACTGCTTTAAAGTTATCATTAGTTGACTGTAAACAGACTGCTAAAGTATGATCTAAAATTCTTTGAAGATGAGTTTCCTGAATCATAGCGACTTGTTGTAAGATTTGGGGTTAAAGTTAGCGGTGTTTGATTTCCAGGTGGAATTTGAGAGTTTATTACTACATTTGGAGTAATGGGAACATGGGAATGAATTGGTACATGCGAATTTATCGGCAATTGAATATTAAGCGGTGTTTGGGCGCTTGTTTGCATTTGCAAGGTAGGCATTGTTGGTGTCAAATTTGGTGGCACATGATTATGCTGTGGCGTTGCTAAATTTAACGGCACTGTTTGGGTTAAAGGCATATTTCGATTTTAATGGCATGTTATGATTTAATAACACGTTTTGATTTGAATGCACCTGATTATTGGGTGGTGCTTGATTATTTAGTGCTACTTGAGTACTAAGTGGAACCTGGGAATTTAAAGGTACACGAGTTGTACGTGATGTACGATTATCGTGTGGCGACCTAGATCTAATCCGATCTCTAGCGATACTCCTATTTTGAGTAGAGCTCTTAGCTGAGTGAGACTGAACTCGCTTGGGAAGAGGTAAGTTTAATGCGTCATCGATCTCGTCGATGGTATCAGAATGTTCTGATTCTGCATCTGACTCATTTGGTGTAGTATTAGTATTGTCTAAATTAGGAGTGCTAACTGAAGCATCGGTGAATTCCACAAAATTTTGGCGATTTGAGGGTTTTCTAATTTGTCTGCCTCTTGATGAGACTTGAACTGTGCCTCTAGCACGATTACTTCTAGTTCTAGGCATTATTTAACTAGATTTTAAGTGAATATTCAAAGCTTAAACTAGATCTAAACTTAATTGTAGCACAAGTCTTAAGTATTAAGCACTTTGAAAATTTTCTACAATTTTGCACAAAATGATGAATATTCCCTTTAAAATGGAAAATACTAAACTTTTCCTAAGTTTTAGCACCTGAAGTCGGCAGTAATTTGACGGTGGTTATTTTAAGCGTAACCACGAACAATTTCATAGAAAATTAGCACTACTGTGACTAAACAAGACGCACTGAACTCAATTTAGGCCTATAAGTTTAACTAATTCACTAAAATTGCCTGTTATTGTGGCAAATTTAAAGCAAATACCCTTTAAATGCACACAAGATAATACACTGAACATATTTCATAGCATTGAACATGTCAACCAACAATTTTCATAAAACAATCGCAAAATGAATTGAATTGAATTGAATTTATTTACTTGAGTTCTACAGACCAGGGAGTCATGCACTCAAAATGTTAGCGAAAATCAACAATGTTATTTTCAACAAAGCTTACACAATGTTACTTTTTGTAAAAATGGGCTACTAAATTTTCCTGTACTTTTAAGTGTTACAATCCTGTTTGTAAACAAACCAACAAATGACTATCCAAAATATGCTAAATTTCAGCTTTTTAACGACTGCAAAAAAAAATAGTGCTTTTATTTCTCTAAAATACAACTGAATGCTATTAAAATTATTTTTTCCTCTTTTTTTTTGAATTTCTTTTCCGGGGATTTAAGGGAGATTGAATTCCACTTATGATGCCATTGTAATGTTTTATTCCAGTGACCAATTAGACCAGAACAAACATTATTATCAGGATAGCATAAGGGCAATCAATTGTATAAAACACTAATTATGCACTAAATAGGTAGGCTAAATAAATAAGCAATCATTCATTAATACTGGGCCTATAATCGACGCTCCGGCGTACACAATATTGACCCCACAATATGGCCAATTAAATCAGTGACAGATTGCTATGATTTAATGTATCGATTACAATTATTCGGCAATGAGACGAACGAATGGCATTACTGATTAAGTCCAGCGGAAAACTAAATCATTATTATATCTATTAATTAATTAAGTAAGTCTCGGGTTAATTTAGTAGCGTAGTATTGTTACTAGTTAATCTTAAACAATTATAGCTATTGCTATCATATTGGAATACTTAGCTCTATAATAGAAGCTTGAGCAAAGCTATTGGTACTCGGCTGTAGCTCGGTGGTGAAGCCCCGTTCAAGATGCGGTACGGCTTCTGCGTGCTTTCCAAATCGAGACCTCTGGAATCTGACTGCCATAGACTAGTTCAGCAACTGTTGAGCGGCTGATGATCGACTGATATCATGCATTCTGGTTCGGTTTAAATACTGTAGCGTTATCGGCCATGATCAAACCATTGTAGTATTGATTTATTATTGAAATGTTAAATATAGTAACATTCTGACAGCTTGGGCCCTTATCACCAAATGGGACCTCTACGCATGTCAATCATTCTATTGTTGCATTCGGGGATTTTGGATATTCCCCATAGTCGGCGCTTTGAAGTTATCTGCCGATATAATAAACTATCCCGTGTGGGAGTGTTTTATAGTTATTCTTCGAAGTGATCAATCATGAGCGACGATCTTATCGTAATTAAATCTACTTCTAGAAAGTCATTTAAGATTCTACGAAACGTCGTAAATTCGTATCTACGAAACGTCGTAAATATTATCAACTGGTAATGTCATCCTTTCAACTCTAACAATAGGTGTAATTACACTGGTCTGGTTACAATGATCTTGCCGCCTCTCGGTCGTCTTTGAAGAAGGACTCCTAAATATATTTACTTATCGTGAGGGTATTTGATCTATCCGAATAAATATTCGGCTCATGCATTTAATAAATGTATGATATTATACAAATATGTATTTAATTAATTAGTTGCTTCGTCTCTGTTATGAATACTAATTAAGCCATTAATTAATTCCTTAAACAAGCCAGGTAAAATTGGGCTTTTTACTTATCCTAAAATACTTACCTGTATTTTTCTGCTTTCCAGTTTAGAAATGCTTTTTGTCCCAAATAAATTAATTTAATGCACTTTAGGCTCATGCAGTCTTGCTTCCTGGGGCCCATAGCCGCAGAACCGTGGGCCCTTCTTTCCCACTAAGTCTCACTAATCCCCCAGGACATCAAGGTTAAGTATTTTAGGATAAATAAACACTATTTTTAGGGGTAAAATCCGTTTGTACTACTATCCTAAAAATACTAACCTGTATTTTTCTGCCGACTTTGTCACACCTATAATGGCGTCAAACCTTGCACCTTTCATAGGTTGAATGTCTCCCCTATCCCAACCCAAAACCCCCGTGGGATAGGACATACCTCTTATCTCTATTGTTTACATACCACTCGGCCTGATGCCACGAATGCTTGTAGTGTAGGGGCTTAGTTACAAAACCAAGGCCCGTGGGCATCGAATCTTAATTCTTGGCACTATGAATACTTTTTAAGAGAAGGTTATTCTGATACAAACAAATGATGGTGTCATTTTTACCTGACACTCTAAAAGATGTTTTTCAACACCATGTGTGAACCACCCCCAATTTGAAACTTTTCCAATCATTTCTATTCGTATTTTGTGTTTTTTCCTAGTTCGTTCCTATAACAAACATTGGCACGTTGTGATAAAAGTTGTTTGCAATAATGTACTCTATAATGTATGTCCCATTACTTTTTTTTTCGTATCTCCTACGGTTTTTGAGAAAATTTCAGGCCATTTGGGTCTATTTAATGCCCATAGGTGTCTCACTTTGCCAACTTACAACTTTAAACGACGGTTGCGTCGTTTCTAATTCTGTTGAATATCTTCAATTATGTTCATTCGAAAGGTGGGAATGTTGTCTTTGAATCAAGTGTAATTAAAATGGTCTACCATTGTTAGAGACCGAGCTATGCCTGTTTTACTAGAGCTGGTATCAGGCACCATTCGATTTTTCGCTCATTTTCAACTTTCAACTGCTATTCTGACGTTTCTAATTCAGGTGGATGACTCCAATTACATTCATTCGAAAGGTGGGAATGTCTTCTTTGCATCAAGGGTAATTAAAAGAGTCTTATCTTTGGTAGGGACCGAGCTACGCCCTTTTTTTCAAGGGGCTGGTATCACAGCCACTGTTCGATTTTTCACTCATTTTCGACTACCAACTGCAATTCTGACATTTCTAATTTAGGTTCACGATTCCAATTGAATTCATTCGAAAAAAGGTATTCTAACCTTTCGAATGAACGTAACTGGAGTCATCCATCTAAATTACAAACGTCGGAATAGCAGTTTAAAGTTGAAAATGAGTGAAAAATTGAATGGTTACTGTGATACCAGCCCCTAGTAAAAAGAGCGTACCTATAGGTTCCTAACAATGATAAACCCTTTTATTTACTCTTGATGCAAAGAAGACATTCCCACCTTTCCAATGAATTAATTGGAGTCGTCAACCTAAATTGGAAACGTCAGAATAGCAGTTGAAAGTTGAAAGAGAGCAAATAATTGAACGATAACTGTGATACCAGCCCCTAAAAAAAAGGGCGTTGCTTGGTGCCTAACACTAATAGACCCTTTTACTTACCCTTGATGAAAAAAAGACATTCCTTCTTCCGAATAAATCTAATTGGAGTCTCCACCTAAATTAGAAACGCCGGAATTAGAAAGGTTGAGAGTTGAAAATGAGCGAAAAATTAAATGATAACTGTGATGCCAGCCCCTAATAAAACGGGCGTTGCTCGGTCCCTAACACTAATAGACTAAATACCAGGGTCTGCTACCTGGTTAATTTTAGTTTTTGTTTGCCTATAAGAAAATATACATTATCTTATTTTTACATAGTAGTTTCCCTCCTTATTCCTTAGTCTTGAAAGTTGTCTTCCTTGCCGGGCTCGTAACTACTGCGCATGCTCGGAACTGGGTTCGCCTATATAAGCGGAACGCAGCGGACCACAATCATCTTTCTTCCTTCCTAGCAGAAGGACCGGAACGCCGAAAGAAGTACTTTGAGAAGCGGGGAGACAGGATCCTGGAAGCGCGGACGGTGACAGGTCCAGGTAGGAGAATGCCGGAACACTGTGGAACGCTCATTAGAAACAGAGTGCCAACACTGATGGTTCTTCGTGGGTCCTGCATTGTGCTGGATTGGTACGGGAAGTAAAATCTAGATGGAACCGGAACACAGCAGCATGCGGAGCAGACGGAATAGAGGCAGTCCACACCAGCACTTGTAGCAGAGGTACGGCAGTGCGGCGGCGGTGTGAGAGCTCCACAAGGTTGGTGGTGATGCAGCTGAAGTGAAGGTGTAGCCCACGGCACGCGGGATCGGAACACAGGTGAAGCACAGGCCAGAGCGGAATGCACTGAATGGCGATGAGGCACAAGAAACAACATGCAGCGAACCAGGGGAGAACGTCGTTCCGTTCCCATAGGATGGCACGTTAGGTGTGATAGAGTAACGTCAAAGTAACCTTAAAGACACACATACACTTCACTTCTGTCTGTTGTTGTGCGTTCTTTGTGTTTGGAATGGGTAAGAAGCGGTCGAAAGTCCAGCAAGGAACTGTGAAGTAGAGGTCAGTCGTGCATCGGAGAAAAGACTGACGAAGGGGCTGAAGGCAGACTGGTCAAGAGTGTCTGACCCAAAGGATAGCAATCCGGGAGCAGAATACGAACAAATAGTACCAGGCCCGGCCTCGGCCTGAATACCAAACTTCAGTTCTCAGAATAGGGGATGTAGTAGCGCTCAAGCATCTGTAAGTGTGAATGGGAACAGGAGGCATCACGGCGCAGACTAGGTTGTGATGAGGAGGCCATGGTCCAGGAAGACAGGGAACCGAAGGTGTATTGCACAGCAGGTGCCGTAGTGCAGGCTGGGGTGCACAAGGCAAGACATTCATTAGAAAAGGAATCAATGGAAAGGAGAACAGCTTGACTGTGAGTTACTCTGGAATGGTCGAGTGATTCCTGACTCGCAAAACAAGGAACCGCAGGTGAAACGAAGAGAAAAGGGCACCGGGCCCGGTTGCGAGCCTGGGCCCGAACGTCGGCCGTGGGTGTCGTGCAAGAAGAAGACGGGCTAGTGCACGTATGTTGAACAGAATGGCAGATCCAGACATCGTATGGTGGAGTAAATACTCCAGAAGACAGATGAACCGGGTGTATCACTGAAAGGATCCGGGCCCGGAAGATACGGAATGATTCCGGAATCTCAGGAGTCGGACGCATGGTGATCATTCATAGGAGAGTAGCAACTGAAAAGAAC
>JAHWFP010188112.1:79322-98848 GCA_023313725.1 Lithobius niger
AAGGAAGTGACTATGTAACACTCATTTGGACAAATACCCCCCCTCCTCCAATAAATGCTTGACGTGACTGATAATAAAACGAATCAACTAATTACCTTTGGTTCAAATAAAAAAACATAGCCTAAATCCATTAATCTGACTTGCCCCTCCCCTCCCAAGGAAACATTTACAGATTCGCCCCTCCTCAAATGTAACTGAATGTATGTATGCTTCTCGTCTATGTAACACAGAGTTAAATAGCGACCGAGTTCCCCAGTTGATTACGTCTGCATGGAACTCTTGAGGCTTTACGCATAAGCTTCACTGTGTCCTCAATTTCTTTTACACTGCGTTCTTCCAGAGGAGCCGCAAGAAACGAGCGAAACTTCACATTACCGGTGGCCGAGTAGACCGGGTCGGCCGTCGAAGTTGCCTGTAGACTAGCCAAGACCACCTTCTTCTCTTCCTCATATTGGTTGGTGTTCACTTGTATGACTTGTGGCTTCTGGAATGATGAATCCATCTCATTCTACAGTCCACCGGCATGTACTCAAGTTACTTCAAATGTCTTGTAGCATCGTACCTTAGTCGCGTCTGCATTGCCAAGAGAAAAGAAAAAGTTTCCTTTTGACAGGGAGTGGGAGGGTGACATGCAGTCCGGACGCCGAACGCACTTTCCATCTTTCCCGAAGGGCGCCGCCCGTCACCAGCAACTGTCTGTATAGCACCTGTGATTGCGGGAGGTTTACAGGTTCCTTCGTCACACGGTCCTTGTTCACAAATGAAAATGCGGGGGGAGCTCACCCACCTTGGGTATCGGTGGGGCCACATTGGGGTAAACAGATCTGGGAATGATGAATAAACTTCATCTACTACCCACTTCCATTCGATTGCCTCGAGTGTCTCTTCCGGCGAATCCGAGGTACCAGAGCGATCATCTACTTCACCACCACCTCCGTGATCTCTATGGTGCCAGCTGTCCTCCTGTGGGGCGCACGATCCCTGCGAACCATTGCCGCATTGCACACGTCCTTCCTTGGGGGTGGGGGTGGAGAGGGGCCCCTATTCTGACCTACCTAACCTGGATGACAACTCCACTAATTAGAGTTCTGCCAGACCCACTGTAGATTAAACGTCAGCCAACCTTGGTTCCACCAGAGGTGTATTGAATCTCTGCCACTTGCGTCCGCACCGGCCCACTGCAGCGACTGATCATAGTCCTGGTCCTGACACGTCCACCATTCGTTTCACGTGGCGAATGGCTGACACCACCCGTGACGCCTAGCAACTGTTGTGGCACTACGACTGCTGTCCAGTCCGAGACTCGCCATCCCCCCCTCCCGCCGTGTCTGGGTGGGAGGCCACTCTCTCTGCCGCAATGAAACATTGACTGGATGGCTGCTAGATGGGGGCGACCCATGCAAACCACAGCAGGCATGTCATTGTCATGTACCAGACGCTGTCGCCGATTAGGCGATTTCATCCACACCCACACACTTGCGTTTTAAGTCTGCAGTCGCCCCGCGAAGGCGTCGACCGAGGAGTGTAAGACGACTCATTTTTCTCCCCATCACTAATTCTTACTCATTGTTATCGTCAGTGTTGTTACAACGTTTGTTCTCAAACGATGGCATGCTTGGTACCATTTCACTCACTACCGTCGGATCGATTGACTCCACGTTAGTAATATCCGGGTTTGAATCATTCAAGCAAGGAGATAAAGAAATGGTTGGTCCTTCCTTCCAGGCATACTCGGTACCTTAGGATCACTTGGTTTTAAATTTATATCTTTCTCCAAGGGGTTGGACAGGTTGGTGGCCTGGCCCGTTTTGCCGCTTCCTCAGCTGCCTTTCGGAGTTTATCCTGTTCAAGCCTTTTCTTCGACCTACCGCAAGTGGTCTCGAAATTTACAATCAGAGTTTCATCATACTTTTTGCAAATGGTGCATAGATTCTAATGAAAATCGCAGGCTCGGCATTTGTGGCACAAAGTATGATCGTCTGGCTTCATACGTTTTCTGCACTTAAGGCACGAGCCCGCAATAACTTTACCCGACGAAGCCATTGTGCTCACCAGCGGGACAAGGAACGCGACATGTTGACACATTCTCGTCCAAATTGGAAGTCAGAACGAAGTGGTGCGTGCAATTTGGGTAATTAAGACGCGGGCCTATTCTAGGGACAAAATAGCACAAAAAAGGTAAGCATTGTGGGATTCACGTAAAAACTTGGGAATGAATGTAAAGAAGAACTTGCACATTAAAGGTGAAACAAAATAAAGCCAACAGTTGTTACTCTGTTGTCATCCTTTTAGCATTAACAAGGTTTGTTCAATTATGTTTACTCATTTAAGAAGAAAACAACTAGTGGCATAAAGTAAGCAACATAAATGATTTCACTGCCACTGCTTCTTAAACTAGCTTAAAAGAGCATCGTGTGTTTGTAGTGGGCTTGTCCGAGTACCGGTACTGCATGTCATAGGAGAATGTTTGCAATAGAATCGCGACCGACCAAAGTCAAGTGTGGCCTATTAAATAAAGTCCATGCTAATCAAGTGAAATGCAGTGAAGCCTGACATGGAACACAGCTTTGAGTGAACTGATAAATAAAAGTTACAGATATCCGTACGGTCTGGCCGTTTTACCGTGGATATTCGCTCGTCTGCGAGAAACGGCTAGTCCAATACTCGAGGGTGTGGAGCGAAATCGCTTAATTTCCCTCCACCCCCGAGAGTAGCATAGTAGCCTACTCTAGGTTTTTTTCGTGTTAGTCCGATAAATGTCGCAGGTTGCAAATGTGCCTGTTTATGTTGGTAGCAATGGGATTTGCTAGTTGAATTTGTGTTGTGTACGGTAGTTTTGCAAAGTCGGTCATTATATGTCACATGTCACCCCGGCTGGAGCGGGGGTTGTGTAGAGCGCGGACAAAGTGTTAGGTTATCGAAAAAGTGTGGGTTATCAAAATTAACCCAAGGTCACGTGTGTGGGTTTTCAGATTAACCGTATACAACGGCTACACTTTTAGCATTGGGATGTGTTGGCGTGACGTCACCACCGTGCATTAATTCATAAAAAAAGAATAATTCCTCCAAAGAAACGATGACACTTACGCCCAACACTAATCGTACAACGATTTGTTTATATTTCAGCAAAAATATGTTATCTATTTTTTTTCCCGGTATAACGTTATACCCTCCATCATAATAATGTTTCCACAAATGCTTCCCTTTGTAACAGAAGCGTTTGTGGAAACGTTATCATGGGTGTTCATCCCTCCTGAATTATATTAACGCTCCTCACTTCCATTTTTGCCGAATGTTACCTTTTTACTTTAGGACATCATTTTGCCACATCTAGTCTATCTAGAACGCAAGTGTTAATTTTCTATTAGTATTTATATAATGGTAACTTCAGATAGAAGCTTCTGAAGATTAAAAATACGATAAAACTTCAGAATAGCATTCAATAAAGCAAAATAATACGTCTCACGGACGTAGTTTTTTAACAGTGTTTCCAAAAAAAAAATGGTGAAGCCTTAGCTAACATCACTTATCATATTATTATAAACTATAAACAAGCTACATTTTGGAATACCATTAATCGCGAACTATTAAAAAGATATTCTTTTGCAAACCATTCCAAGTTACCGCAGTTTACTTGAAAAAATGCTCGTGCCAGGAATTAGCCAGTGCACACTCAAGCCCAACACGGCCTATTGTTGGAGTTCTGGTGGCTGCAACAACTTTTGGCACACGCACATGCACTACATTAGCACAGCCAGCAGGCAGCACTTACTAGAATTCGTTTGCACACCATTATTTTCAGAAAAAAGGTCAGGAGAAGGAGGGATCAACAAAGTCAAAATGTTATAAATGCTGCAGCCATGTAACAATGATGCAGTGATCTAGCAGAGATGTAACGATGCTACAGCCACGTTACAGTGATGCAACAATCGGGGCGGAGAAGTAACATTGTCCACCTGTGACAAAAAAGGTTAATTATTAGAACCCAATTGGAAAATAAATCTCTTAATTTTGCAATATAGGGTGCTTAGTCTTTAATTTGGTGCCTAAGGCCTCAAAATTGGACTGCCATCATGACTGAGCAACTTGAGTTCAACGCGGGCTTCGAGAAACAGGTTGAATGGTTTCGCAATTCTTTTCCTAGATTGCTCGCTACAAATACTCAATTGCCTGCAACAATGCTGAATTACTATGAATCAAGCTGACACACCCTAAATCTATACACACGCCAGTGTGTTGCCATCAAGTAATAGACATGGACGGAACATGGACATAAACACAGGGCGAGTCAAAATATCGACCCAGTAGAGTTTACTGCCGCACGATTTGGTTTAGCCACCAAACAACCATCGATCGTTGGTCACCACGGAGGGGGCCACATATTACGATCATTAAGGGGTGCCCCCCAGCCCTACCCCCCTTAAATAAATTTTCTACTTCCGGTTCCTTTAGGAATAGGGCATTGATCCCAATTTGAGATATGTGCGGGCAGTTAATTCATGGTGAATGCAGAGAACAGCATGTAAATCGGTCAACAATAGCATGAGCTATGACCAAAACTCGTTAGTGCAAATGTTGGCTTCAGTGCATAAAATTATAGCCTGAGCAGTTTTGTGAAATGGTTGATTGCATGTAATAAAGTACAGTAGGAAACAGTAAACTTAACGAATTGATAAGGGCTCGGCTAGGACATGTTGGTGCAGGTGTTTGTAGCACATGTAACAAACTGGTGTTCAACCGTGAAGCGCTTATCGAGGTTCGAACAAATATTTCAACAAACGTGCTGTCTGTCATAGAAACGTACTGTCTACGTCAACTAGTGACTGGTGCCTCCCTTCTCGAAATCAGTGAGCAAGAAAGAAGCCCTTTCTTGGACAGTCAGGGAAATAGGTATTGAGATCAAGCATGGTTGCTCCCGGCCCTGCCCCCCTTAAATAAATATTCCACTTCCGGTTCCTTTAGGTCGATTGCCAGTGACTACATGTGCTCAAACATGTCCTAGCCGCACACTCATCAACATCGTTACGTTTGCAATTCCTTACTGTAATTATTATACGCCATCAACCAATTCACACAACGGCGCAGGGTATTATTTACATGTTATTTATCAATTAACGTGTTTTGGTCATAGCTCATGCTATTGTTGACCGATTTACATGCCGTTTTCTGCATTCAACATGAATTAACTGCCTGCACGTATCTCAAATTGGGCCCAATGCCCTATTCCCAAAGGAACCGGAAGTAGAAAATTTATTTAAGGGGGGCAGGGTCGTGGGGCACCCCTTAATGATCCTAATATGTGGCCCCCTACGTGGTGACCAACGATCGATGGTTGTTTGGCGGCTAAACCAAATCATGCGGCTGTAAACTCTACTGGGTCGGTACTTTTCACTCACCCTGTATACAAGCAAAATTAGGCAGAGCATGGACGTGAGAATCCAGGCTGTACCAATGACAAAAAGGAAGCGAAAAAAGCAAACCAATTAACTGAACATAAATAAAAAGCATTAGAGCTTGTATCCCCATGGAACTGACAGCTGTGAAGGTACACAAATAAAACACTGATATGAATGAACTATAATTTGAACTCCAATTTCAGAAAACAAGGCTAGTGACACACCAACCTCCACGCACACATGTACATCACCAATCAAACAAAATGTTTGGATATTTCACATGTTAAAAACACACACAAAATACAAACATATACATGAACAAGAGCTAAAACTTAGAACTAGCACAGAAACCGACAAACTCAAACATGCACCAGGGCTCGCCTGAAAAACCCCAACCCGAAAAAAACCCAGTGAGTTTTTTCGGGTCCAACCCACCTGAAAAAACCCACCAAAAAACCCAAATGTTGGTTTTTCAACAACAAAAACTAAGTAAAATGAGTGAATGCATGAACCAACAAACCTGTTAAAATGTAATTTAAACTGTCATTAAAATGTTGACTGTTTGCTGTTTTAATACAAGAAATCACCAGTAATTTGGTTCTGCTCATCAGTAACGGTATACTTTAACTAATTTCTGGGCTTTATCTGTGCCCGATCTGTTTCTCAACTTAGACCGAACAAGTCTAAATGTTGAAAATACCCACTCAGTTAATGCACAGCTGGGTGGAGCACAAAGAAGAGCCCAAAACATATCAGACGCCTTCTGTTAGTTTCTTTGATTTTTAGTTCTTCTTGCTCATGAGTTAACACCATTTTGCTGGGCTGAAGCTTGGTTTGACACTCTCCTTAAATAGTGAATTGGGATAGAAAGCTTCGTCTTCTAGCTCGAATGCTAGCACTCGGGATGATGTGCAACTACCCACCACTCTGCTGCATCTTCATGCTCGAATGTTAGGTTTTTCCCTTTGTTTATGGGGTCCATACTGATGAAACAGATAAAACCCCAAAAAGCCCAGAAAAACCAGAAAAAAACCCAGAGTTTTCCAAACCCTGACATGCACATTTTAAAACACAAACTGCATTCACTTTCTGACATAACCAGTGAGTAAAAATAATCCTTGTTACCTGGAATTGGAGTTAAAACTGCAGTTCGTTTCTTTCGAGTGAACTCTAATCATTTTTATTTGTGTACCTTAACAGGTGTGTTTTTCATGGGAATACGAGCTCTTAATGCTTTTCCCCCACCATTTTTGTTCGGTTAATTTACCCACTGCATTATTCACCTATATAGGAAAAAATTCTCCGAGAACATGTCACAATAATGAGAAGCCATTTATTGGAAAACTCATTAAATTGCACTTAAAAGGCACATCTCTTTACACATACAGAATCTTTCACAACAAGGCATCAATTTGTGAACTTCACAAAGCATTTGATTTCCCCCCAACACGGCAGAAATGCTTCTAATCCACTAAATGAGCAATTTCAAAACATCAAGTCAATTCAGTGCAATCCAAATTATTTCCATGTTTACTCTTCTCTTTATGGACAAGATTTAATACATCGCAGCATACGTAAAAAGACCAAAAAAAAAAACAACAACAAAAAAAAAAACAATGTTTCTTTAGACTAAACTTAATTCTCACTAGAAAGTAGAAAACAGCACCTTTATTGCAAATCTCAAGTCCATAAGTTTAAAAAGAAGACAAAGAGAACTACTATTTTCAAGTAGTCGTCGTTACACGCTTTCAATGGAGCAAACATGCACAGCATTTTTTTTTACAGTTTTCTATACCATTTCCATTAACGGATTTATACACTTAGGAACTATCCTTATGGCATTAGAAAGAATATTTCTGCAAGGACATGTTTTTTTGACGCTATTACTGTTGCCTAATAAAACATATATACATTTTTAACACCAAGTTGTGTTTATCCCTGAACTTGTATCACTTTTAACAGTAATACATCCTACTTGTTTTTATCGCTGACCTGCAACTGTTCGAGATCTCCATTATGCACAAACCCAAGACTCCCAAATTCTCATTCCATTTTTACACAAAAAATTCTGGTGCTACAGTTCAACTAAAAAACAAAAATCAACCAGACTGTGGAGATGGTTTACCACACAGCGATTTGGTAAATAAGTAATTGGGAGTTTCAGGTTCTTAGTGAGGATACAACGCAACTAAACATAAAACGCATTTAAAGGAAATATGTCTCCCATGATTTATGACTTAAATACACTATTATTTACAATGAAGAAAAAAACATGGAAGCCATGCAAATAACTCCTATGCAGTACAAATGCCAGGATCCACAAAAATACCTCCAGCTTAAACTATGAATCCGACTTAAATTTATGTTTAGCAAACCGTACTATACAGCTGAGGCTACATTCCACGATCCTTTTAGCAGGAAACCAGAAGTAGCGTCATTTCTGTACTCAGTGTTTTATTTCAGGCCGTGGGCAGATGAGCAACTTGACACAGTGTAAAGTTAACCTATCAATTTTGATGACATGTTTAAACGTGTACACAAAATAAAAATAAAATTTTAGCAGGAATATATAAGCCTCAGAATCAATATCACTAACTCTCGTCCCAAGTTTGAGCTAAATGAAGGAATTATAAACAAAAATCAAGCTGTTTAGCAAAACAGCTGCGTTACAACCAACAACTTAACAAGTTGGCAATATTTGACAGCTATCTTATAACAAAATATCACAAGGAATATCAAGTGTCGGCAAAACTTCTATGTACATGCATTACAGCTTTTTTTTTTTGCAAAAGCGTATAAAAACTGACACTGCATCAGTCAGACAACTCCATTTAATGGCAGCCTATCGCCACTTTTTATCAAAAACCCCATCAAACATAGCCACCAAATGTGCTAATGCTTTTCTCCAGTGACTAGCGTATGGAGAGTTACTTTGGCTTAAAAACAAACTTGAGTGACAGTATGCCACACTATTTTTCTGGACAACGAATTTCCCACCATGCATGATATGAATCTGCAAGTTTCAATACGATCATTCTTACACTGATGGGCCCAACCACAGGTTGCTAACTTTCTTCCTCGTCGTTAGGTTAAAAGGTACCTTGCCAGTGACCAGTTTGAAACGTCAACGATATGGGAGAGGGAATTGCCCTGATCCTGCAGGGTTACTTTTCACTACTAACTACAGTATCGAAGAGTCATTCTTTGATTCCTGGAAGGAACAGTAGCTGCAACATCCCACTAACCAGATCTAATCTTGCCGTAACACATCCTGCTTATTTGACTCAAGTCACATACTTGAGAAGGACGACGACAAATGTTTGACCATCTATCAGGTGAATTGTGCTCACTTCATTTCCCTCTGCAAATGGAATGTATTTGAAATATACACACGAGACGTTCGTCTCGCCGCCTGCTTCTGAAGGTCATGCTTATTTCTGTAGTGCATTTAAAATGCACACTTCTAGAAAATAAATATGTAACTAGCATTACAACATACAGCAACTAAGCTTGTAAACAAGCATTACTCAGATTGACAATCTATGTGTTTCATTGTAGTTCTCTTTTTGACATTCTTGAATAATTGTGTCGAGTGCTTGATGTGAGGACAATGAAGGAGACACTTATCAACCAGGATATCTGATTGGATCAACAAGCATGATGAAATTAAAAGACCTCCAGATCACATATTGACCGCATCTGTTGACGGCAGACTGGTTCCTTTACGAAGAAGGATTGGGCGGCGGTGGTTTTGGTGGTGGTTGTGCTAACTTGGCTAATGTCTCTTGTGAAGCAGCTGCCCTAAGAATGCTATTCTCATACTCCAACTGGTTGATCCGGTCCATCAGTTCAGTAATCTTTTCCTTGAGCACATCCACTTCTTCACGCACAGCAAACATCAAATGGGATTTCACCAAGTCCTGGATTTAAAAAAAAATATGTTAAAACAGCTAGCCATGGAATGGAACCGTGCACAAAATGTTGCCTACGCAAACTTTGAAGGTAAAAATTGCCATTTTGAGGGTAAACGACCCTGTTACGACCCGGCATGAAAAAACTCATGAACCTAGGCGATCTAGTTGTGGTCTACTGTAATGGTCAACCACAACTAGACATTTGTTCAGGAGTTTTATTCGTGCAGAAATTGACAGCTTTAGGCTTATCATGACCAAAAATATTCATTTCTGTATGCGTTATTCGGCCAAAGAGGAAGGAACTGTGGCTTACATCAGTGTCTGTAGCAGAACTTGCACAATCTGACTCACAATAAAGCTTTATTAACATACGACAATGACGTAAGATTAGATTTTATCAGTGAACCAATTGGCATAATAAATTAAGCCAATTGACAAATAAGGAGTTTTGAGACGCGGTAAAACTTTCTTATAACTATGACAGAAGAAAAAAACTGTAATCATCCTTCAGTGCATTAGACCATTAATTTTAGTAAGCTCTCTCACGTTGTATCAATTCTGGTTGAGAGTTTCAACCATGGCACTGTTGTACATTCAAAGTTGAACAACCTTCTGAAGACTTGAAAATCAATTACACAAGAGCGCCTGTCGTGCACTTACTTAGTACCCTGCCAAAAAGGCCAACGAACTGTGTTTAACTAATCAATACGCATTAAGCCTTCATTCATGGTGCCAAATTTTTGTTTATTGTATTATTGAATTAACGTAAAATAGTTCACCTCAGTCCTCGAAAACTTCTCAACTACAAAAAAAAAAAAAAAAAACATACCATATATGCAAACTCTACCGTATCCAGGATACCCAACTTAATCGCATTCATCAGACAAAATCCGTCAAATCGTGTCATATATTGCTCATTTACACTTGAAAACACACTTTTCATCAGACAATTTTGCATTTTAGATTCTTTGCTACTTAATTAAGCCCAGTTTTTGATACATAAAGACTTGAGCATGCAAAATCTACAATGTAATTAATTGTACTGGGGTTTGTAATTTCCCGACTTTCAAGGTACGCCCGGCTTGCCTTATAACAGCCACGCGCAGATCGCCATCCGCGCTTACCAGTGCTAAGGTCAGCTGGGGTGGTAGCTGCGTTCCTAACAACGAGGAACGTAGCTGCTGTCTCGGTTGGCTTTGGGAATAGTACACGAAACGGCAACAGTTAAAGACTGTGTCGTCACAAACCGGGATTACAATTTATAATTTTCTATGCCAGGTGTCTTATAATTTTGCTTCGGCGATCTATTGGAATAATTAATTGTAATTTTTACCCCGTTAGTCTTTTAGATTTTTGATCTCATGGTATTTATTAGAAAATTAGTACATGCACACACAGAGATGAAACGTCATGATTATTGTATGCGTGCAAAGGATCATATACTGCAGGAAGCAGTAAATAAAGTTAACAATTATTCAACAGAAAATCTCTTACACGCCACATTTTAAAACGGATTTTTACCGAGGGATTGACTAAGCGGTAAGTAAATAGACCTTTGGGGCTGTGCTTGATGTGGTGAATCGAGAAAAATGGCACTGGGCGGTATATCCCTTTAAGAAATTTGTAAACCCTATTTTTTTGGGTCAGTAACAAGCCTGTTGCACTTTTTTTTTTAGGGAATTGCTAAGCATTCGTTTTAAAGACAACGGACAACTTCGCCTGGACAAAGAGGCATGAGGGTTTTATAAACAAATCTTCCCCCAGCTCTTCCACACTCCACTGGTTTTCTTTTTGTTGGTTGACTGTATATTAGTTAGCCTAAATGCTGTCACTAAATTATTTCTGCTGTGTGCTATGGGTTCTGAATGGCGCATAGACTAATATGTTTATCGAATACTGGTTTTATAATCCGTGTAACCGATCCCAGCTTGTCAGATTATATAATCTATTTTTTTAATGTCTTGTAGTTTTCACCCGATTTTCAAAATAAAGAAACTTGTCTTAGAATAGAAGATGTCGGCCAGTAAGCTGAGAGCTTCTTGAAAGCCCAAGTGGTAGATGTTTTAAAATGGAAGGAACTACCACCGTGTCAGTTGTTTTTTGCCGCAGGAGGGAGGAAACCCTTGCGCGATGGGCGGGAAACAACAGGAGAAACGCCTGTACATATACACTTCTCAACAGGATTGAACCCGGATCTGCAGAAGCCAGAGATGTACAGCCCGGACCAAGACGCCTATCGAATCTGACACCCCAGTGCACACGTGCTTCAAATTTCTACAAAAATGGAAGAAAATAGGCAATAGTAACTTTCCACCAGTTGAACAGCCAGAACAATAGGTTAAGCATTGAAAAGTTAATTAATAAAAACCAAAACATGTGGGATATCTCTGTGACAAAATAGATTGGTTGCATAATTGGTGGCACAGACAGCGGCATTAAGTTTTGCTGCTTGGTTGTCTGGTGACCTTCCCACTGAAGTAAGACCACTTAATTTTCTACATAACTCAGGTTCCTTTGGGTGCTCATGTGTCAACTGTACTGCTCATTCAAGCGCACAAGGTTTACGTCTAATCTAAGGTACAGGACCTTATTAATTATTCACTGTAGTATTTAAAAAAAAATTATTCTCTATTATTTGAGAACGATGCAGCGGAGGTAAGCTGAAGATAACATGCAACTACGCAATGTGTGTGCATATACCAAAACGTTATTATTTGTCAATTATACACATTGTGCCCAGTCATGACAGCAGCAGCCCATGGTTGGGGATTACAATTAATGGCCATCATTCACAGTACATGAAATCCTTCAAATCAAGGTTACTATAGCCACCATGCTACAGTACATCTGGTAATAGTTTTACTACACAATTAAGTTTTGCAAAACTGTTAATCAGACTGTTTGCCGTGATCATGAAGGGAGGATGGACTGAGAGGGAGACGCAGGAGTGAGAAAGTGTTACTACTTTCTCTTCGCATATTTTCTTTTTTTAAACCAAGATTGAAAAGTAGGTTAAATTTTTTTTTAAAGAAATATAACCCCTTGTTATGTACGATACCTGGGACGTGAATCGGCAGAATTCGTGCAGCGTAACGTCGTGCAGATAGTAGTGTCCAACTGTCCATAATGTTAATCTTTGCATACATGTTCACATGTAGTGAAATTATCCAAAATAGAACGCTGTTGGCTTGACAACAATTGGCAAGAAACCAGTAAACTGCGATACAGTGGTATTGTTGTAACATTTTTAGAAGGAAAAATTACACATTTGCCACAATTGATGAACACAAAACAGAGTTCAACTTAAATTTTCGATGGATTTTCGTCCATCTTCTTCAGAAATTAGCTTTCTCCTAGGTCATTTGAGTGTCACATCTCTGTTGTTTTCTTTAAGTTTTAAATCAGGTGCAGGTGGGTTACCACTGATATTGTTGTGGCGTTGCGTCAGGATGTCCCATCGCTTGTCTAGTTCTAAGGCCAACTGTGGTCTCACTGGCCTGACGATCACCATTACTCGTTTTCGCCAGCTTTGACTCCACTGATCAACCTAGCAGGGACAACTTTCAGCAACATCGACAGATTAGTAAGAACACAGTTGGCCTTAGAACTAGACAAGCGACAAAAACGCCCACCCGCACCCGAATTAAAAGGTAAAGAAAACAACAACAATGGAGTTGTGACACTAAAAGGACCTAGGACAAAGCTAACTTCTTACGAAGACGGATGAAAATCCATCAAAGATACAAGTTGAACTCAAGTTTGGGTTCGTTATGGTAAATGTGAATTGATAATTTAATATCAATTAGCTCTCACCCGCAAAAATCTCTAGTCAGACATGTTTCGCCCTTGTTTGGGCTCGTCAGTAGAGAATGCTCTGTGGATGAGAGCTAGGCTACGCCTGCTAAGGCAAATGACAAGGGTGAAACGAATACGGTTTCAGCAAGCGAAATAGCAGAAACGTCTGCTTGTTTGGGGCTAGTTCGCTTGCTGAAACCGTATTCGTTTCGCCCTTGTCATTTGCCCTAGCAAGCGTAGCCTAGCTCTCATCCACAGAG
The DNA here is from genome assembly GCA_023313725.1 of Lithobius niger. Classification (NCBI taxonomy): domain Eukaryota; kingdom Metazoa; phylum Arthropoda; class Chilopoda; order Lithobiomorpha; family Lithobiidae; genus Lithobius; species Lithobius niger. The sequence continues at coordinate 92,688 of JAHWFP010188112.1, forward strand.
TATTCGCTACTGACGAGCCCAAACAAGGGCGAAATAGTCTGTCTAGAGATCTCTGCGGGTGAGAGCTAATTGATATTAAATGATCAATTGGTAAAAATTATCCTAGAACTGGGTGTCAACCATTCAGTAGAATGGAGCCCCAAACAAGCAGACGTTTCTGCTATTTCGCTTGCTGAAACCGTATTCATTTTGTCCTTGTTAAATGTTAAATTTTTCCATCTTAAAAATACCTGAACAATGGTGGAGAGCCTGACTAACAATATTTACAGCTTTTGATTATTGGACAATTATCATCCAATAACCAAATTTAAGCTAAAATAATACTCCAGTTCGCGATAAGGATACTGGGAGGCACCAACACACTATTTGTAGGCCTGCCTTGTGTTTTGCCACAGTCTAAAGCAAGTGTTTTTCTTCGTGCACGATAAGACTGAATGAACTAATGAACGAAACTTTTGTGACTGAAGGTTTAGGCCTATTCCAGTTTGTAAGCTTTGTGTAATTGCCACATAAAGAATAACAACAATTACACAAAAACAATATACTACTACACGGCGCATAAACCTGACTCCACAGAATACTGAGCAAAAGCAATAACATTAATTAGAAAACAAAAACGATCACGTTTGATGCTATAGGTTAAGGTTTAACTAATCCTAAGTCAAAATGGCAAAAACACAACTAAACTTTTCAGTAAGGTTTCAGATACTACAGTGTTGTTGTACTGTTTCGTCTACATGAAACCTTACAGCTGTATCCAACCATTATACATGTAAATGCAATCATACCAAAAACCAAAACTGGTAAAAGTGACCGCCAAGTTCCGAATGGTTCGGCCCTGCAAAAAAATGAACTCAACACACCGCCAAAACAATCGCCACGTTAATGGCACCAACTAATAGGTCGACTAAATAAAAATAGAACATTGCTACTTTTGGTAGCAATGTTCAAGTTTTCATTTAACGTCCAAAGTACTATTTGAGGCGATTAACTTGGCGAATGTTTTGGTATGTTGATATCACTCCTTTGTAGGGCCGAACCATTCGGAACTTGGTGGTCCCTTTTACCCGTTCTAGTTTTTGATACGATATCACTTCTTTTTTTTTAATTGTGTATTAGACTCAACTCAACCAGTCTTCAGATGGGTAATAAAGTACCACCACGTCAACAATAGCCAGAGTGGTAATTTCTTTAACATTTTAATTTCATATCACTTAGTCACCTCTTTATCAGTTTTTGGTTTTAATTATTATTATTATTATTATTTTTTAATTTAGTTCATATCACTCCTTTGTGAGGCCGAGCCATTCTCAACTTGGTGGCCATAACAGTTTTTAGCGTTGACATTTTGTTAGTTTTTCGTTAATTGGATGTAGGCACAATTTCTCTTGCAACGTCGTTTAGAGTTATGAAGATACACTATCATGTATCTAGATACGCATGTCAGAATACACGTTACCATTGTTCAAACTTTGGTCGTCCAATCAGAGACGATGCCGACAATACTCACAATGGTTATAATACTTTCGTATTTACGCCCCCTCCCACGCCATTCGCGTTACAACCCCAGGCTGTAAACCAGAAAAGGTATGGAGTTCGTATCGTACTGCAGCCATTCGTTATATCTCATACCTGGAAGCCTTCCCGCTATCTCGGTATCTGTGAATAATCGACCTATGGGAATTAACATGGGGATGGCGGACTAGAAGCTAGAAGTAAACACTGGAAACTAGTAACACAGTTGCAACGTTATTGTGGGTCAAATTTTGCATTGAAAGCCGCTTAGCTAATATTCCTACACAAGTTATTTTTTGTCAGGTGGGTCATTGCTCTCCAAATTCACAATTTAAGCTTTTGTGCCGCATTATTATTTTTCACCAAATACCTGAAATATGCACAACTATGCTTCAGGATATGACACTTACGCTACGGTGTCGCGCTACAGTGGTTTACGTCCTCGACAATTGAATTGATGTGACGTTTATTGTCTAATTAGGTACAACACACTAGCGTGTGTCTAGATTAAAGCACCAGGGCCCAAATTACAAAACTTTTCATTCCCAAACAAAGGAAGAATAATGTCAGGTTACACACTCGACTACTTTCTTGGCTAAATTTTATCAGTGTTCATCAGTCACGTAGTCTATTATCCTTTTATTACCCTATTGATGATACATTCATCATTTTTCTAGATTTTCAAGCAATCTTCCAGGCATGGAATTTCAGCATTACTTTCCAAGGATTTCCAGGATTTCAAAGACTTGCATGACCCCGAATTACCTGAAGAGCTGTGCTAAGCACACTAAGACTAAAATGTTTAGTTTTAAACTTTTCATAGCGATGTCAAGTTGTAGAATGCACCAATCATTAGCTGATCTACGGTGTGCAAAAGTAAAAATGGTAAAAACATTTGACATGGCTACAGCAGTAAGATTTCACACAGACTAAACAGTACAGCAAGACTAGGAAAGTTTATTGTGTTCCTTTGCCGTTTTTACTTCGGGATCATATACACTTTACTATTCTTTACTATGTACTATATACACTTTGACTGTTCTTTTTGTTTTCTAATTCATGCTGCTTTGGCGTACTGTGCACTTTAGATTAGCTTGTTTTAATATTGTGTATTAATGTTTTGTATCTTTATCACTTACAGGCAAAATCTACCGTATCCTGGTATCTAGGATACCCAACAAAATCACCGTCGGCAGACTAAATCCGACAAATCACGTAATTTGTTGTACATTTTCACCTAAAAACACGCTTTCATCAGACAATTTTACATACTGGATACCAGACAATTTGGCAGATTTTGCATGTAGTCTATGCTTTATTTACGGTTTGCTCAAAAGATAGTCTACACTGTACACAAACCAATATGGTAACAAACCCTTTGATCTTCATTTTATGTCTGCAATTGGCATTTGCTGATTGGCTTTCAGTTTCAAAGGTTTGAGTATTGAACATAAAATATAAATGATATTTAGCAAGCATCTAAAGCATTGTAGTTTTGGACAATTTCGGAGTTTTAATATAGATATATTTTTTTGACAGATTTTTTTCTATTCAGTTGTTCTGCGATTAGGGTTGGTACTTTCCAGTTTCTTTTTAGATATTCGTTTAACTGGCTTTTTTTTGGTTACTTACTAAGTCTGTCCGATACCCATTTTTTGGTTCCAATATTGACACCGATTCCAACACCAAGGACAATTTGATACTGATGCCGATACCTTGGCGACAGCAACATCGAAGCTCAAGTTTGTTCAACGATTTAACACTTGCAACTAAAAAATTAGTGATCACGATTACATTTGGAAACGCTGACATAAATTCCAAGCAGTTTGACTATGTCGCAAAAGTGTAGTATGCTTGATTGAAATTTTGAGGCCAATTGCTCATGAATTTGCGAGTTCGAAGTTAGCCATTTTGTAGTTTCGGCAGAAATATGAACTCTCCGATCCAATACCGTGGTATCCATCCTGATACTCGATACCAGCATCGGTATCTAACAGCCTTACACGAAAACGGTTTTTTTTCCCGTTTACACCCAAAACTAGCCTACAGAGAAAACCGACAATCGGTGTGTGGATTTACTTAGGCGTGTTATCGACATTGTTAAGAAAACTAACTACACAATGCCACTCCAAAGAACCACAAACTTGTCCACTTATATTTCCGGTGGCTTAAGGATGGCGTCCACCTACTTCAGAAATTTCAGTACCAATACCGATATGTCCGTTACAAAGCGTCACCTGCTTTTGAATTTGCCGCATCAGCACGATGCCCACTTACAAGGTTTGGAATCTATTGCCATCAAACAATTCCAAAAGCAAGAATCTCCCTCATGAACATCGCAACCCCAGCACACTCCAACATCAATCGGCTGGTGAGACCTGACCTTGCCAAGAAAGATGGATGGCAATGGGGATCACAGTTTCAACGTGCCGTGACGATCAGTGGTGCCGATGCTGATGCGACAAATTCAAAAGCAGACGAGACGACGCTATGCAACGGACGTATCGTTTGGTACGGAAACTTCTGAAGAAGGTGGATGCCATTTTTAATCCACCGAAAATTTTTGTGGACAACTTTGTTGTTCACTGGAGTGGTCCCACAAATTATAAAATTACGACACCTGTACAATACGTTTTAACTAACGAACTAAAAAAATAGGACTAGGGCCTTGGGATTCAGGCAACTAACAGCTATTCCACCCATTTTCTTGAGCATATTATGAATGCATGTTGGCACTGAAACTGTTGACACTGGAAGTTTAGATTAACTTCAGCAGTGTAGCTTGCACCGTCACGGCCAACGCCCAGCATGTCCTCTTTCGGCAATCGCTAAGCATTAGTTTAGAAGAATGATATTTGTTATTGATACCTTCTTTGCATCGGTAGTGGTAACGAAAACGTATTGTTGGCTTAAAAGTATTAAGAGAGTATTTTTGGAACAGAAAATTAATTTAACCCTTTAAGGACTGCATTTGCGCTACGGTCTCGTAACGGACTTGTAGAAACAAATTCATAGCTTCTCACCTACTTGAAGTAAGCGAATGAAACCTGTGTCATTTTTTTTACTTAATGATCTGTCCTTCTTATACCATTTTTAGTTTTACTATAATTGGTTGGAAGTTTTCGATCTGACCTGTAGAAGAGCTGTAAACCATTATTAAACAGCGGGCGCATTCGGGCGCACCCGTCCTTAAAGGGTTAAAGGACTTCCAGCGTGGCAGATCTGAGTCTTACCATTTAACAGCAGTTTCCCGCTTTTTAAATGGACCACCTACCTACTGGCACTAACATTGTGGGAGTAGTTTGCATCAAATTAACCATAAAATCCCAACTACAATGGTGATTACTGGAGCAGAATATGTGTTACAGTTGATTACTCACTGTTTGTGGATGCCAAGTTTTTATTATCATTACGTTGCACGATGCTTTTTAGTAGCGTTCCAATGCTCCTTAAAACGTACTGCCATTTTGATCTAAACCGTGCGTTCGTTTGGGAGTCACAGTGCCAACAATACACCCGAGAAGTGAAAATACTAATGCATCCTAATTCTTTGCCGAAGACTTATTTATTCGGGCTGCAAAAATCATCACGCGTGACTGTTTCCCACAGCCGGTAATGAAATCGAAAATCTTAAGACATGCCATTCAGCTTCACTAAGCATTAGGGATAAATTGTGTAAGAGACAATCCTGTGTAGGCCTAATAATAAGAATTTTTCCTATTCCAAATTATAGGATATGAAATGAGTAACTTGAATAACTTGTTTTAAAAACTTAATTTAATTTTTTTTTAAATAATACTAAACCCTCAAACTTCAATTTTTTTATCGTTAGTCATAAAAAGAACACCAAACAGTTTGCTTAAATTCACTTCAAGGACGCCCACTTCGCCCTGCAAATTTTCGACATCCCTCAGATGACTTCTTCAGGCTTTGAGGATATTCGGAGTAGGTGTCCTTGAAGTGACTTTTTGGTGTTCTTTTTATGACGATTCGATGTTTTCACTGCATTGACCATAGCGATATATTTCAATTTATCTTTAGTTTAGATAATGGGATAATTAATGCTCACATCTGACGTCGGTGTTAGTGCTGAAGCTGTACCAATTTTTTTAAACACCTGTTTTAAGCAGACGACGTGTGCTTAGCACACATTGCTGGGAAATATCCCGTTTGAATAGCAAGGCATGACGTCATCTTTCCAATCCCATTCCATACCTGTTTGGCGACTGCGCAATCTCCAGCATTAAAACTTTGATGCCCGGGGCTCAGGGCATCACAGCGAGAAGGGTTAACACTGCATTGGTTGTGCATCATGATCGGTTTGCTCGAGCTTTGGTGTGTTAACAATAGTCTGCAAGCCTGTAACGTTCACATAAAGACCATAATGAAGGGCTCTTCTAGTTCATGCAGATAGCCCAGCTATTGTCACAGCATGGCCAATAACCGCAATCACGTTTGTCAGAGGGCCTCTGAGCCGAGGACTTGCACACCAGCTCACGTCATTCCTGTGACACCCTGAGGCTGCAAACCAGAAAAGGCATGGGACTTAATGTTGTGATGCAGCAGTAAGCCCAGTTTCTTTCTGAAATTCTTCTCAATACTTTGATATACAAGGTGTCCCAAAAGTCCCAGAACACCCTCATAAC
>JAHWFP010188113.1:0-18726 GCA_023313725.1 Lithobius niger
CCACTTATGTGGAAGATGAAGCAAACATAATTTTCGACTAGTCGTATTGCATTGAACAGGATCCTAACCTAACATTGTATAAGAACAGGTCGGATCTCGAAACTTCCAGGGCATAGGTTTTTCCTATTGAAAGATTGGGCCACTGTTCTATGTGAGCCTAAATGTTCCAAATCCCTCTCTGCCGTGTATTATTATTATTCCAACAAGTCCATCCAACAAGTCAACACAACATAAGTTAGACCATAATGATTGCCTAAAGGGATGACTCCACACAATTGAAATTCCACAATCCAATTCAAAATATAACGGTCATAATATTATGGGTATTCACACTAGTTATATTAAATCGCAACCCCAGTATGAGAATAATTATGTAGTGGATATATACTTACGAGCAGAATGCTTCGATGAATCACGATTGCTTCGATGAATCACGAAAGTGACTGTCCATCTTAAATTTTAAGGAGATTCTCCTGGATGTTTGCATATTATGTGGTAAAGCTAGAGCCTGATTAAGTTATGATGACTTTGGATATCAATGTGATAAATCCCCGTTTGACCCATACACAAATGTAAGCGCATGTCCAAATGCGCAGGATGTACCATTTTGTAAAAGTACAACTCTAATATGCCAGTGGAGGACGTGGCCATAGTGATTAAGGCGCTATGCAAGTGATCTGGGGGCGAACTGGGTAGCCGGTTCGAATCCGGGTCATGCAACTCCGACGAAACGTAAGTGCATAAAGGTGACTTACTGAATTACGTTATTTCTAGTGTATGATTTTCGCTGTTAGCTAATTTCCAATTTTCCTTTTTCTTTACCCAGTTGTTAGTCAACCATTAAGTGAAAATGTTAAGGATGCGGCTTCCTTCCCTAATTCCGATTCCTCTGAACAATCCTCTAATAAAGACGAGGGCGTGATGTCTATTTGACCAACATGTAATTATGCGCAGGACGTCGCACAGCTGACAGATTCTTTAACTCTTCTAAACCTCTTGGAGCTCTAAATGTTGCATCGCCAATGAAGATGAGGATGTAGATGTGCATAATAATGAAGAACTTTCTGGTAACATTTTTCACCCTGAGCATTTTAGGTCTCGTCCGCAAGTTCTTGCAGCACAAACATTCGTAAAAGGGGGGGAGGGGGAAGCTACAAAATCTGTAATTAGTAAATCTGTATACAGCAAAAAAACGAGCTAATTGGCCAGTTTTTTTTGCACCCAAACTTGAAAAAAGGGCAAAAAATAATAAAACATCATCAGTCGTCTCCCTTGGTGGTAATAACGGGTGGGGGAAGGGGTGGAAATGCAAAACATAAATAAACACCTTTAATTGTTTCCATTTAGCCAAAAAACCTGGTGGTAAAAGCAACTGCAGTACGTAAAGTTTTAAACGCAGTAGAGCCTACTTAAATTAAACATAAATAATTGAAAAGAAATTCATGATAATTGTTGTAAAACTTGGTAGTTTTACGGATCATATTGTATATCTTTTTTATATTTCAATATTTTCATTAGAACTAAAACAAGTATTTACTTTGATTAACGCGCCGTAACTGGTTCTTCCTACAACAATCGTCAGCTTTCGCGGCGAGTTATGCTACTTTTGGCAGGTTTGTGATGGATCATTGCGAAAGCAAAGAGACGGTATATTCTCGTCTGAAATGCCATTCGAGCGTAGTTTAAGTATCGATAAATGTTCTCAAACCCTCATATTGCGAAGCTGATAAAAGAACCTGTCACAAGCGTTCGGTATTTTTTCACCTTCTGAATCAATGCAAAACTACACATTTGTGACATTACTAGTAAAAAATTTATCTTTTTATCCTTCCTCAAAATACTATCTTTCCCTTTTAGCTGAATTTGTCCCAATGGAAATGGGTACAATGCTTAACCCTTGTTAGCAGCCAAAAACTGCCTTCAAGCTTGTCCTCAAATCTTGCCTATCCACGTTGGATGATAGATCCAGCCACTGCGAGTGATCCCAGGAACCCCAAATCAGAATTTTTGCGAAAGATCCCTGAGGTAATGGTATGTGAAAGTAGTCTGTCCCACATTCATAAAAATAGCATTTCAAATTATTTGCAATCTTCACTGTCAGCGCCTTTCCAAGAGTCGAACCATAAAAAAGTACTATTCCAAATCAAGTGTAAATTGAATGCCAAATTCCAAACTGATCAGCTGCATAAATTGTTTTATCCCATAGGTACACAATTTATCAATACCTACTTCCATAACGGAAATTCCGAAAATTAACGCTGTTTGCACCTTTTTTCACTTAGAAGCAGGTGACATATTTTTATTGAGGACAGCTAATGCTGTTACGGTGCATGGATCACCTATTTCAACATATTCTATATAGGCTGCGTGATTACATAATTATTTACCCTTGATATCGCCAAATTCGTTGACACAGTGAGTCCATACTTTTCTGTTTATGTAACATAAGCTAGTCTTATTTTTTGTATTTGATTTGCTTTTTAGGGAGCACGAACCCAAAGGCCAATAGAATAACAATGACGAAATAAAATAATGAGTTCATTAATTCATTTCAATATGTCATTGTTACATTGGCAGCCAGTTAGAGTTCTTGCTCCCTAAAAAAACAAAAACAACAACAGGCTATGTTACATCATCCGAAAGGTTTGGACTCATGGTTTTAGCGAATTTGAGTTTGTGACTGTGACTTCTGACAATGACACGTGGTGGGTTGAGTGTGGTCCTTGATTTTCTGTTATGAAAGTAGTGACTGAAAAAAAGATGTGTACCACTCAGATAGAATAATTTATGTGAATGATCTGGTTAGAATTTGGCTTTTAGTTTACATTTAACTTTGTTGCCTTTTATCGTTTGACTATTGGGGAGGTGCTGACAGCAAAGTTTGCAAAACTTTTTTTGTGAACTTTCGGAACACTCCATTTGTAATCCTAAAGTATGTCCCCCCATTGTTAGTAACAATGTTAGAACCCCACAATTAATGCGCTACTTCTTGGTCGTGTTTAATGCTATAGTATTTTTATTGTAACACATCTACTTACCATTCATAACGCTCATCGTCAGTAGTGGGGCAGATTAACCTGTATGGGTTTGGCTACCTCAAGTAAAAAACAAAAACAACTATTATGTTGGTAAACCCAAAAGAAGAACAGCTAAAATTTGGACCAAGAAGGACCAGGACACTTCTTGAAGCTAATTTGGAACATTTAATTCAAAATTAGGTCAAATATAAACTGTTAATGGAAAACGTAGATGCCAATAATCCAAAAAATTCTAGTCAAATCAAGCAAGTCAGTGAAGCCCGAAAACTTAAAAAAAAAAACAGAAAAAAAAATGCGCAAAAGTTATATTTGTGCTACCTAAATGAAAAATATTGCAAGTAACACATTGCTAAGTACCTGCCGTAAGGTTGACATCGATTGCCTTCTGGTAATTACACTAACCTAATAACCCATAATTAGGACAAGTTATGGCATTAAAAAAATCCCATGATGGACACAGTCTACCTTTGCATAGAACAAATTGTACCATCGACGGATCACTCAGCAAAATTTCATCATCATATGCTCTCAGCTTACGCAGACTCCTGATCTGTTTCCAACCCCTTCACCCTTCACCATGAGACCTGGTTCCTGAATTCAGAAGGCCCAGTCCATTCAGATGACCATTCTCGCAGTTCGCAACAATCACCCCAAGGTAATTTTTCCCATCCTTTTTTCTTGTTCTTTCTTGGTATGGTGATGGAATGTTCCTTCCCACTGCAGATAGCCTTTGCACATTGACATCTGCTGAGACCTGCCCTCGCCGGGAACCCAGCTCACACCCTTTGGAACCTGTCAAGTGGTGCCCACCACCATTCATTTACGAGGTATACGTAAATGCAAAATTTACAGGAAGTGGATATTTTCGTGCTAACAAATAGAAAGCCCAATTTTTCTGGGGAGTCAAAACTGGTTTCTAATGCCTTATCGAAAGTAAACACTACCTGTATCCTCCCATCCTCCCCTCTTGAGTCACCACCATGACAGACCAAGAGGAAAAGTAGATGGCTGGCTGACATCATAACACCCTTTATGGAGGGTGTGTGCTATGTTTGCACATGCGCAAATGGGTTGCCGAGCTGGGCAGCTCTTAAAGAGTTTTAATTCACCCAGGGTAACAACATTGTAGGAACTGAATGCAAAATTTACAGGTAGTTTATATTTTTTATAAGGCAATAGAAACCAATAAATGATTTGCTAGCGATTTTTTAAGGGTTGAGATCCCTCTGGAGCTCCAATCGGATCTTGCAAAACCGTTTGTTTTTGAACTGACAACTTCTTTCTTGGACATATGTGGGATCAGCCTTATCAACAGTATGCCATATAATCTTCAATCTCAGGCAGCAGAAAGATTTCATAGAATGATGAAAGATTTTATCAGGGCCTTATTTTGGAGTATCCTGAAGAATGGGATGATGCATTAGCACCAGCTATGTTTGCGATTAGATAGACTTCTTGTGAGTGGACAAATTTTACTCCGGCAGAGTTATTTTGTGGAAGAAATGTGAGGACTCCACTCACACCCATATGGGAGAAATGGCTTGGGAAGGAAGTTAGTCCTTCAGTGGTAGACTATGTTGTTGAGTGCTTAAATGACTGGGAACAAGTTAAGGAGTTGGCTACGACAGCAACAATGGCGGCTCAACAAATAAAGAAGGACTATTATGACAAGCAGGCAAGGATACGACAATGTGAGCTTGGAAGGACGGTGCTGGTATTAAAGATGGGTAGGAAAAACAAGTTAGAGGCGTTTTGGAAGGATCCTTATGAAGTACTGGAAAAGGTTGGTGCAGTGAATTACGAGCTAAAGATGAGTAAGAAAGGTGATAAGGTAAAACTGTACCATACCAATTTAATTAAGTCTTTTTTTTTTCAGGGGTTACTACCATTAACAAGGTAGGAGTGAAAGACATGTTGGTGAAGGGTTAGAATAAAGTAAAATGTTTAAAGTTGCAAACTCACATAGAATACTAGAGGAAAGTCAGGGTTTTTCACAGGTTGACAGGTGATTGAAGAGGCAACAGTTGACCACTGTCTGAAAACAGATACGCGACTTAGTAAGGGTGTTCCACCAGGTTCCTGGTTTTTTTTCAAATGAGCCCAGAACCACAGACTTGGTCGAGTTTGTTATTGAAATGGATGAGGAAGGGACGGCGTAAAATCTATTGTATTGTTACTCCCCGAAATAAAATGAGCTCATAGAAAAGGGGTAGAAAGAATGTCGGCTTTAGGTGTGATACGTCCAGGGAAGAGTAGCAATGCGTCTCCTATTTTAATTGTGATGGAAGAAAGGAAGACATCCAGACTAGCAGCGGATTATAGAGAACTGAATGGTGGCACGAAGTTGCAAAGGTACCCAATTCCAAATGTTGAGGAAATGGCAGAATGGGTGGCGGCTGTCAACATATCAGTATTCAATTTAATCAGAGGATTTTGGCAACTACCAAATTCGCCCAGAGCCATTAAGATGAAGGCTATTAATACTCATTTAGGAGCCTTTGAATACCTAAAAATGAATATGGGTCTCGTAAATACAACGTTTTACTTTCAGCGTCTAATGATGGAGATGTGTATGGATATAAGAGATTTTGTTTGACTATTTTTGGATGTGCCAGGGATAGCGTTGGACTGGCCAGAACATCTTGCCGATGTGTTGTCATTTTTCTCAAAGTCAAAGCTGTGGGATTGACCAGTAACCCAAAGAAGTGCCAGTTGGGTATGCAACAGGCAAAGTTCATAGGGCACAAGGTTGGTGGGGGGTGTAGGTGGCCAGCTGATGTCAAAGTACTAATTTATCTGTTCCAAAAACCCAAAACGGACATTAAATCGTTGCTAGGTCTGACTTGTTACTACTTCCACTATGTGCTGAACTATGCAAAGTTGGTACTACCTCTAACCGACAGACTAAATAAGGGGGCACCACACAAAATGGTTTGGAATAGTAACTGTAAAAAAGCTTTTAAAGTAACTGCAAATGCTTTTCTTCTCTCCGGGTGTTGGCTGCTTTGAACCCTAACAAGCAGTATATTGTGCAGACTGATGCGTCGGACAAGGGGGTGGCTTTGTTTTCTCAAGTTGGTGATGATGGGCTTGCGCACCAGGGTTTATACTTGTCGAGGAAATTTAATAACAGTGGGGAGGGTTATAGTACCATCGGAAAAGAGTGTCTTGCTATAAATTGGGGGGTTAAGAAACTTGCACCGTACTTGGCAATACCTGTTTCACATTCCACACCAACCATAATCCGTTGGTCTCGTTGAGATCGCAAGGGGGCAGTAATGGAAGATTGCTATGGTCATTATTTCTTCAAAATTTATCGTTTGACATTGAACACAAAATGGAGATGGGTAGTGGCAATGCGTGTTAAGCAGGCCTCCAGTGGAGAAAGATGTTTGTGAAAGCGCAGAATTTTCCATCTAAATACGTCAGATGGTTAGCCATCGCATGTTTCATCGTCAGATAGTTTGTTGTCGAATGGTCCATCCAAGGTTCGTCATCGGGTGAATCGTTGTCAGGTGACTCATCATCAAATGTTTCATCGTCGGATGTTTCATCGACGGACGGTTCGTCGTCAGGTGAATTGTCGTCGGGTGACTCGTCGGAAGTTTCATCGTTGGATGGTTCATTGTGGGGTGACTCATCGTCGAATGACTCGTCGGAGGAGGTTTCGTCGTCAGATGACTCGACATCGGATGATTCGTTGTCAGATGTTTCGTCCTCAGATGTTTCATCGACGGACGGCTCATCGTCGGATGGTATGTCGTCGGATTGTATCGTCAAAGGACGGCTCGTCGTCGGATGGTTTGTCGTGGGCTGAAATCCCCTTTCATCCAGACCGACAAAGTTCGACTTCCCACCCTCGTCCAGATTGACGTCACGGAGGGGGCGAGGCTATGACGTCACAAGGTGGGGCGACCTGTGAGGGGGAGGGGCTCTGACGTCACAAGTGGGTGGAGCCTGTAAGGAGGAGGGGCTATGACGTCAAAAGAGGCGGGGCCTGTGAGAGGGTGGAACTATGACGTTGTAAGGGGGCAGAGCTAAAATGTCTATCCCCTGGGGGAATGTCGCACATTCCCACTACTTAACCATGTTGTTGTTGGGACAAAAACTAAGTCCCCATGCGCGCAGCAAGCTTTGTGACGGGGCCCCGGGTACCCCGAGCAAAGCGAGCTGCAACAGCCCAGGGGTTAGCGTCCTCGTCTCCAAACCAAGTGAACGTGCGTTCGAGTACCACGACCGACCCAACTATCATATGGGAGTTAAAAAAAAAAAAGGAAATCACCAGAAAAAAATTGGTATGTCAAAGGGTTAAAAGCTGATGTTTGGATGAAGATGGCAGCATACCCATCATGTAAATGCTCCAAAAATTGAGTATTTTCTAAAAGTTATGAAATTTCTGTAAAGATTACAGGCTGATCTCGAACACATTGTTCTAAATCATGCTCTTTTCATTTCAGAATCATGGTTACACTAAGGAGCACTGATGACTTATCCAGCAGTTACTTGAAAACATTTGCATCTTCAATGACCACAATTTGGAAAACACAAGAATTCATTGATGTTACACTAGAAGTTGAAGATGAGAAGTTTCCTGCTCATCGTCTTATTCTTTCAGGAGCAAGTGGTTATTTCCATGCAATGTTTACAAGTGGTATGATAGAATCTACAAGTGAGACAGTACGCCTGCATGGCTTGAGTCCTGCTACCATGAAGGTGGTTTTAAATTATATGTATACGAGTGAATTACTAATAGAGGATAGTATACAGAGCATTATTTCTGTTCTCTCGGCTGCCCACATGTTGCAGCTCGAATCCTTATATAACTTCTGCTTTGATTTGTTACTTCAAGAAGACAAACTGATAGATTGTTTTGCAGATTTGTGGCATTACGCAGAACTCTATGATGACACAAAGCAACTGAAATTTATACAGACTTATGTCAGAAACAATTTTAGCAGCATCGTTTCAACTTCTCAGTTTCTTAAGTTCGACAAAAAACATCTCAAGTCTCTCATTTGTGACCGCAACTTACGCAGTTGTATTGCTGACGTAGTTCAAGCCGTTTTGCACTGGATCGAAAATGATATTTCGAAACACGAGGGAGATCTCATTGAGCTCCTTTCTCTGTTGGACCTTAAGTCTCTGTCTGACGATTGCTTTGAAACTCTTCGTAAACACTCCTTGATTAAAAATGACCCAACCATTTTATCTTTGCTTCTCGATGCATCCACTCGAATAATAAAAGATTCGAAGATGAGTTCATTAACTATAGTGGGCTTTGGGGAAGATGATAAAAATGAAAGTCACGCCCTAATTTACGTTCATGGTATTCGAAGTTGGTTTCGTAAGGTGTTACCATTTAAGTTGGCATGGGGTACAGCCGTTGCCTATTACAACAAATCTGTGTATTTTTTAGGAGGGGGCGAGATTGGCGAAGAGTTCAGGAATACTGTGATGAGTTATAGTGTCGAACACAATACGATTGAGTACAAATCCAATTTATTGATTTCTAAGCTGAATATGGGCACAGCTGTCCTTGAAAATAAGCTTTTCGTCATAGGTGGCTTAAGTTTTCCTAATCAACCCCTCAACTGTGTAGAATGTTATGATGAACATGCTGATAGATGGGTTTCAGTAGCATCCACAAATAAACCACACAATTTCCCTCAGGTAACACAATCTGCTGACGCCTTGTTTATTGTGAGCTCAGGTCATTCTTCCGTTGTTGAAGCATACGGCAAAAAAACAAGACAGTGGACTGAACTACAACCACTTCCCATTGCAGCTGAGTTTTATTGGCCTCGTGTGACCACATTCCATGGAAAGGTGTGCGCATTATTTGATAAAAATGTTATTTGTACGTACGACCACTTTCGTGACCATTGGGATAAGTTTACCCTTGACGAAGAAATGACCTTGCACGGAATTTATAACAATTCAGACTGTAGTCTACCATTTCTTGTAGCGGTAGATTCCGAAAACTGTTTTTTCAAGTTTAGACCAACTGAAAAATACTTTGCAAAAATCTGTGCACAGACGGACAACTTTAGATGGAATTGGTGGCAAACAGTAGTGTTTTGTACTTAAAAACGCCATTTTTATTGTATTTATTGTACGATACATTAACAAGACTGACAGGAAAATGCCCGGATGTTGATTTTGCTTTCCGCTCGTCAATTTTGCAAAAAGCGGTGACGTTTGTTAATGTCAATTAAGTAACCTTTGTTGGGAGAAACTTGTAGTTTTATGTAATCGTAGAAAAACAAATTAAAATTTGTCATAAAGAGAAGTGTTTGACAATGGTTTTTAATTTTCAGGATATTCTGTGTTGAAACATGCACAGCATAGTCCGTCTATTACATAGTATCAGTCTAGTGTGTCTGGCCGATAGCATGGACTTAGGTAGGAATTAAGTAGGTTACTTTAAACTAATCCGAGTCGACTTACTGCGCGTTGCATGTATGCATGCGTAACTTCCTAATCTGAAGAAAGCCAAGTTACACATTTAAAAAAAGATAGGCACTTTTGTCTTCACTCTTTTACTACTATGAAGAAGGGGGCCCCCCCCCCTACTAAATATGTAAAAACCAGACATAGACACACAAGATTATGTTTCTATGCTTAAACTGGCAAAAAATTCGCAGCGTCTTTCTTAACCGATTTAATATCACAACCACCTAATTTGTAACCCAAGCCTTGTCGAAAAAAAATTCACTATTACGCAGTGCAGGATGTTAAAGAGAACGTAATCTTAATAATAATAATAATAATAAAAGTTTGCCTGCAAGTGCAGGCGAAGACACAGAAGGGCATGTCTCTTATACTGGCCCTGGGAGTTAAGTGATATGAAGGAAACAGCGAACGAACGTTAGTAGGTGCGTTTTAAAAACTTATTTAGGGGGCAAAAAGCCAGACGTCGGTTAAAGATTGGTACGGATGGTGCTGACACAACATATTCCGGTAGGGAGTTCCACACGCTGACAACACGAACAGGAAAAAAGATCTCCGACATTCAGTGGAGAACTTTGGCAAGGATAGCTTTAATGAGTGACCACGAATCTTAAATGGGGTCGCTAAGTCGAAAAGGGGAAGATCGACTGGCAGAAAGCCCTTCAAAATCTGAAATGTTAAAGCTAAGTCTGCCCGCAGACGACACAGTTCCAATGGCTCATGTCCTGAAATTTTGAGGCGTTCACCAGCAGGTAAAGATCTCAAACCGGGTAGTTGTCGGGTGAAAGAACGTTGAACCGACTCCAGGACATCAATATCCTGAAGCAGGTGTGGGGACCAAACCGGACTGGTGTATTCCAAAATTGGACGAACAAAAACGCAGAAAGCGTGAATCTTAATTTCGAGGTGGTTTGAAGTAAAACATTTACGTATTAAGGCAAGTCTACGAAAGTCTACTTAAGTTTGAATGCAGAATCCAGTCTGACATTGTAGACTTATCACTAGATGTTTTTGTTCAGTTACATTAGTATTACAAACAAAAACGTAAAGTGTGCCATAAAAAAAGGGTTAAGATTGAAGTTTCAGTTTACTTGTTAAAAGGAATAAGGATAACAATTTTGGATTTTCAATTTAAATCGTCAAATGTACAAGTGAGAAAATTGCATCTGTTTTAATGCTTTTGTGCTTTAGGAATTTAAAAACACTTACAGAGTAGCCATCAAGTGCTGGTGAAACAACGAAATCACGACGTTTCGGTTCCAAGGTCGGAACCGTATTCAGGTGAAGGGTTTAAAACACATCAAACAACTTAAAAATAAAAATAAAAATTATTAAAATAATCTTTATTATAATAAAATAATATTTTATTTATTTTTATTTTTAAGTTGTTTTACATGTTTTAAACCCTTCACCTGAAAACGGTTCCGTCCTTGGAACCGAAACGTCGTGATTTCGTTGTTTCACCAGCACTTGATGGCTACTCTGTATGTGTTTTTAATAACTAAAGTGCTTTTTAACATTCTGCTTTTTGTTAGGAATTTAAAATATTCTTAAAGCACAGCAGTACTTAAAACGGATGCAATTCTCTCACTGGTACATTCTATTTAAATTAAAAGTCGAACATTTTTAACCGTGTCCCTTTTAACAATTAAAGTGGCACTTTCAATCATATAACCCTTCTTTTATGGCACACTTGACCTACTTGTTTGTAATCCGGTTACCTTTTCTATGGCATGCCAAGACCGTTCCAAAAACGGATCAAAGGGTTTTAGCGAGCGTAAGCACTTCCGGTCAACTGCTCAACGAAGTCGTAAGGACCAAACCATTCCTCTTCACATTTCTTGAAAGTGCGGGTGAACAATTGTTTCCTCACCAGTATTTTTCGAATTTCTTTATTGTTCAGTCTGTCTTGTGGCTAGCGTTTGCTGATTGACTCATTGTTCCCTAATTACAATGTTGAAAACAATGTAAAACAATAAAACTGATCGTTAAGGGGGGGGGGGGGGATTGAGGCTTCAGGGTCCTGTAACTCTGGATTGGCTCAACCAGTGGTGGCTTAGTGGATGAAGGAGAACGGCATTTCTGCCTTAGGTCACGTTTAAGATTTTAGGTCAGTACAGTGTTTTTTTTTTTTTAGGAAATGGTGGCAGATCAACAAGTTCACAGTTGTCATATTTACGTGTGGCTACCTACTTTTACTTTTGCACAAAACTAAATAATTTCTGGTGAAAATATACCTTCTATACCTATTTACTATCTGGACAATTTGATTAAAAAAATATTGAGTAGGAATGGGGATATTAACTGTTTTAGTTTTGCTGTAGTGAGGACTTCAATCATTTATATACTTGGCCATCCCAGAGTAAGATTTAAATTTTACTGAATACAACACAGTACGTTTTCAACACAGATGTGGAGGCTGCAACCTTGGTAACACACATATGATCAGAATGGTTCAATAGCATTACAGTAGGTAATGGGTAATGGTAATGGAAGGTAATGGTAGGTGGGAAATAACACAAATTGAAATGTACGTAAAGGCAATCTTTCAACGGCAGGAGGAGATGGGAGAGGCCAAAACAAAGCAATAAAAGCAACAGAACAACACTTAGTACCACCTTTTCGTAGGGTAAGAAGGTAAAAAAAAAATTGCAAAAGGTGTGCTGAACGTACCCCCGGGCGGCGGGGGGGGGGGGGAAGAAAAGGGGAAAAATGGGAAGGAAAGTCGGGATACAGATCAGCACAAGAGGCCGTGCCTGACTAGTGGATAATAGGAGATTGATAACATTATTTTCTTACTTTACCTTTTCTTTTAAAAATCGTAAGTACCTCTAGATTACACCTCGTTTGGGCAACCACTTTGTGATGCAAAATGGACATCTTATCATACTTTACGGCCTATGTCAAGCTGACGTTCCACAAATGACCTACCGTAATTACTAATGTTGAGGTCAAATGAACTAACATTACTATGTTCGTAAACTTTGTAATACCTATGTATTGTTTATCATACACACCATACTGGACGGAGTAGACTACGTCAGTTTTTCATTTCTTTTTAAGCTAATTTCTCCCCTGTTTTGAAGTGTTGTTTAAATGTTCTGTTCTCTGTATGCCTCGCACTATTGATGGCTTCAGTCTAAAGCATGGAAGGTAAACATTTTTAGGATAGGTGTATACTTCTTGAGCGACTTGTTTATCCAGTCCTTGTTTCTTATGCAGTCACAATAGGTTTCGAGCAGCCATTTATATTTGTCGATATTTAAAGTGTATGTAGCCTAGGTTAGGGCGGGAGGAAATTGAGATGTGTCTAGGTGTGTGGACACGAACGTGCTGGGGCCATTGGATTGCTTCTGACCGTCAGTCGTTGTTGGGGTGGGCCGCATATGAGGCTCAGGCCTGCTTGCGGCATCTTTCCCATTTCAGTTTGACTCGCTCTGGACATTGCGGACGTCCCAGTGGTCGTTACGGCTGCCGACCATTCTGTTTCCGCCAGTGCGACCGTGTCCACCTGCTGAATGGGGTTGCTCGGCAGATAGTCGTTTTTTCCCGCTGTCGCCTAGAGCTTCGGCCTGCTTGTGACCCCTCTACCAGTTCGTCTTGGCCATCTAACTGGGCATCATGAACACGGAGTGAGAGGTTAAAATACTGTGGTCTGAGCTACTGTGTTCCCTTCTTTCTAGTTCGTTCCAAATGCCTTGTGCCAGACATACCCCGTCCTGAGCCTAGAAAGCAGAGCTGCGTCCCTCCTAGGCAAAATGTCTAATCCACACGGTTGGGAAATCTCCAGGCGGATACCCAGCTTGCCCAGCTTACCGTACTGCTATCCCACTCTTCCTGCCAGTCCCTGGCAGTCACCCACTTTAGGACAGGCTGTAAGTCCCTGGGCATTACAGGAAACGCCGCAGCATTAATCCGTCTGTCAAACCTCTTCCTTGCCAACCCGTCCGCAAGCTCGTTCCCGTAGCAACCACTGTGTCCCGCCACCCACCGCAACTCAACTTTGAATCCTCGCTATATGGCACTCACAAGCTTCAGGCCAATTTCAGTCACAAGCGGGTGACAGACATCATGCCGCCGGAAAGCCAATTTCAAATAGCGTATGCCATCCGCAGAGTCTGAGAAGACCCGAAACTGCCTGAATTGCAGGTCCAACCCAACATCCAGTGCAATCGCCAAAGCCACAAGTTCCCCGATGAAAGATGAAGGAAGGCACTTGAGGAAGTAGCTGTATTCCTAGTGAAGTTCTGGGATGCAAACACCCACCCCCCTCCCAAACCACGCTGAAAAACGACATGTCACAATACACGTCAACCCAGTCATCAACCACCTCCACACTCACAGAACAGGCCAAGGGTGACAGTACCTCTTCACACCAGCACCAGGGATGCCCACCCCCCACCAGCCTAGGGGCTGTGAAGACACCCAAATCACGCTGCTGCAGCAGAGTGGCACCCATCCCAAGAGCCCCAAGTTCCCTGCGGATCCACGGGCTCAACGAGGTGTAGTAGACCAAGCGTCTTGCCACCGGATCTGCGCCGCCCCTGGCAATCGCCCTGACACACAGGGCTGCCAGCATCTACCCTGCCTCTATGTGTAGTGCTGATACCAGTGTTGGCGGTAAGCAGCCTGTAGCAATCCACATGCAGCCTTTTAGGGCCACCTGCACCCTCTGCATGGCCCCTTTCGAGGTCAGCAAAACGGGGAGGTGGAAATCTGCACAGGACCGAATGTACACCCTGTAAAGTGACATTATGACCACCTTCTTTGCCACCGACTTATTGGATGCCAGCGACTTGAGGACCCACGCCGAGCTATATTTCTCTCCCTGACCCCACCCCCATCCAGTAGCCAGGACAGCTTCAGGTCCAATCTATAGTACAAATATCGCACAGAGATGGCAGCTCTCACAACCGTACCCCCTACCCTAACAGTACCGTCCAGCCTATGCCCTCAGAAGAAAATCATCATCTCTGTTTCGGTGCAGACAGTGACAAGCCACGCTCCGCAAGGAGGGTGACGCCTCTAGCAATAATTCCCTCGAGCGACGCCAAAAGATAGCTGACTTCCGTGCCAACTAACCAAACCGCAACATCATCCGCATACGCCATGATGTAACCATGTAGGCTCAGTTCACTGAGGACGGCATTGATCGCCACCACAAAAGAGAGTTGGGCTCAGACAACTTCCCTGCGGCAGCCCTCTGCACGTACTCCTGACACCAGACCAGTTGCCTCCCACTCTCGTGGCAAACCTCCGGGCACCCAAAAGCCAGAGAATAGCCTCACCCAGAGTCTCGCTGACCTCCATTGACTGCAGGCCTGGCTTGACCCAGGTAATGTCAACCAAGTCAAACTTAGCCTTGATTTCAAGGAACGCTACAACAGCCACTTTATGTTCTGCCCAGGCCTCCCTGATCCCGGACTCTAAGTAAAACATGACGTCCTGTGCACCCCTCTGTTTCCATAAGCCGTATTGGGCATGACACAATTCCCCTGCTTCCTCTAGCATTTTATTCAGCCTTCCAACCAGGATACGCTCGTAAAGTTTTCTAGCACAGGAGAGCAGGGCGATTGGCATATAACTCATGACCTGCGTTCTTGGCTTCCCCCTGCCCAGGACGGGCGCAAGGATGGTGAATTACCATGACTACGGGACTTCCCCGGAGCATAGGGCACAATCATTACAATTACGCTCTATTTATTTATTTATCCTAGCAGAGTCTAAATGGCCACAAGCCGTACACGTTCTCCACCTTCATGCAACAACAACAACACAGCAACAATGAAATATTAACAATTTGGCGGCGACATGCTTGTGCGTGTCTAGGTTCCTCGAGGGAGTTGTCACGCAACATAATTTAAATCCAACGGCAATTTGAACAGTTCCAATTTATGAAGTTTTTTAGGTATTTTTTTTTAACCTTTGGAATGAAGTGGTTTTATTATTTTAGGAGGGAAACGTTAGAGATACACAATACAAATTAATTTAAATATCTTCCGATGGCAAGTAATGATACCAGAAGATCAAAATTCATGAAACGATCTGAAAATTGTTTACAGTTGTAGTTTGTGTCTTTAAGGGTACTACTTATACAATAGTCAGGCTAGCTTTTGTATATATAACAATGTAAATCACCACAATTTTCTTTTGGCTTGTGGAAAAAATCTATTGCTAATCAACTGCCGTTTTTCAATGCATTACCAAAGGGCGATAATTGTTAGGTTTCCTGTCTGCAGAGTCAAATCTAAACGAATTAGCGAGTAGAGACTGATGATTAACCATATATACTCCTCAATTGGACCTCAAAAATGATGCTGACAGCGAGCCAAGCTCCTGCATGTCATATTGCATCATATCAAAAACCAAAACTGGTAAAAGGTACCGCCATGTTCAGAATGGTTTGACCCGTTAAAGGAGTGATATCAACACAACTGAACATTCGCCAAGCTAATCGCACCGAATAATATTTCGAGGGTTAAATGAAAACCATAACATTGCTTCTTTCGGTAGTAATGTTCAAGTTTTCATTTATCGTCTAAAGTATTATTCGGTGCGAGTAACTTGGCGAATGTTTTGGTGTGTTGATCTAAAGGCCCAAACCTTTCTGAATTTGGCGGTCCCTTTTATAATTTTTGGTTTTTGGTGTAATATCACTTTTTTTTTTATTGTGTATTAAGACTCAACTCAAGTAGTCTGCAGATGCGTAATAATGTGCCGCGTCAATATCCGGACTAATTATTTTCACAATATTTTAATTTCATGCCTCTCCTTTGAGAGGCCGAATCATTCTCAACTGAGTGGCTTCTTTACCAGTTTTTGGTTTTATTTTACTGTAATTTTATTTAATTTTTATTATGTAGTTTATATCACTCCTTTGAGAGGCCGAACCATTCACCAACTTGGTGGCCTCCTTACCAGTTTTGGCTTTATTTTGACATTTTGTATGTTTTCGTGAAATGGATGTAGACACAATGTCTTTGGCAACATAGTCTAGAATTGTCACGACACACTAGCGTGTATCTATAGATACGCACGTCAATACTATGTACGTTGTCATTGTGCAAACTTTGTTGCTTGTTTTATTACAACGGTTTTGTAGTTTCTGTACCAGGGCGCATGGCTTCGGGCCCCGGCCCTGAATAAATTCATTCTTTCTTGTTTTATTTAGTATAGTTGTAATTTCCTGACATTAACTGATATTACAAGGTATGATTGGCAACCATAAATGGCTTGCGTGACGTCAAGCAGTGCCGCAATTACGGGGAGGAGGGGGTGCAAAGGGTGCGAGGAACCCGGCCCAGCAGACAAGGGGATCCCAATTTTTGTAACGACTACTATAAAATACATTTTTAATTTTTTTTTGTAAAATGCATCCTATACATTTTACCCTTGCACCCCTTTTGAAAAAGGCTAGCTGCAGCACTGAAGTGAAATGCAGAGCAAACTGTCTCCCTGGTAATCCCCTCGTCCCCCCCCCCCCCTTCCTTCTCTGATCGCACCTCTGTGCCAAAAATATTTCATCTTATAAGCCATTTTAACAAACAGTATGTGATGAGCTTAAAAAATTCTTTGGTTGAATTTCTTCAAATTGTTACGTTTTGTTGTGATTTATTCAATGTCACATAAATTTGACGAACTTGCCTTCGTGAAAAAATCTCAGGCTACTTGTGGTAATTGTCCCCCTCCCTCCCCCCTCTCACTCTCCATCGGGCAACTCTAGTCCTGAAACATCATGATCATCATTAGGCGTGGCAAGTTAACTGATACTGCCCACAAACAGAATGCAGCTTACCTGCACTAAGCATCGAATTTTAAAGCGGTATTGAAAGAAACTCGTAAAAATAAAAACGTGACTTTAAAATGGTGCATTAGTATAAAAAGGAAGCTTAACGCCATAACAGGAAAAAGCAACTACGGCCATCATTTTACATCACTTCCACTGTCGACATAATGGATCGGGCTCCGCGCTCTTTGCTGTTTAGCTGTCAATCGGATCGGGTCGAATTAGATTTGCCTTGTAATTTCTAAACAAAAAGAGACAGCTGCTTGGGGTTTGGGCCATTGAAAAGGTGGTGATAAAACCGTGAAAATGGTGCATTCAAACGTCCAAATCGGCCGACGAAAAGTGAAAATATCTTGAATTTGGTCTTTACTACTGCATGCAAAGTTTGGTATGGATAGTCCTTGTGGTTTTAGCGTGATCCGCGGTCTAAGACTACATTGGAGTGTGATCATAGAGGAGCTACGCTCCAGTTATTGTAGAAATGATACTGGGCTACGAAATTTCCTTTTTCATACCGCAGTTTACGTCATTAATTCGTACTTTTTTCTGTCATGGCGCTAGCATACAAACACAATATTTGGAAGTACCTTTTAATTTTTTTTTCTTTTTTCTCAAAACTGCTCTAAATTCGACGCCTACTTGCAAGTGAATTGCGTTCTGTTATTTGGCAACAGGAGCTAACGCCCAAGCACAATATGTATGCCATAGCTGCACTGTCTGCTGGTAGATGGCGTTGGTTTCCTGAGTCGTCGACCTGCGCAGATTGATACGCACACAAATTTTATATGATGATCATTTGTACTAGGAAACATTTTATATACAGGAAATAATTTTATATATGGAAAAAATTTTATACTGTATATGAAAAATATTTATACATGGAAAATATATATATACGCAAAGTATTTATATATGTGACAAAATATTATATTCATGCGTAAAATATTTTGTATATTCTCCACATTCTATATATTTTAGGCAACTTAATAATGTCACAAACGGCGCCTCCAAGAAATGAAATGGGCTACTCGCATTGCGTTAATAAATTATCTAGGACGCTAAAAAATTATAGCATATGACGTTAATAAGCTACTCGTGGCCGCGATTTTGTCTACGCCCCCAAAATGCCACTCTCTACCGACTAAATGCCCCTTCAAAAGTTGTTAACTGATTTTTTTTTTAAATATATATATTTTTTTTTTAAAGTCACAATCAAATCACCACGCTTAAAATCCTATTGCCCTGCACACAGCTCGTAGGAAAGTGAGAATGTCTTTCACGCTTTCTGCAAACACGGTGCACAGTTTTTAGTCGCTTTTGATGTCTTTGGTTTCCTCATCGTAGCTTTTTTTTTTTGGGGGGGGGGGGGGGGTGGGGGGAAGCCGATTTTATCCTGTGACATATTATATAATTGAATATTCCTACTCTTTCTTTTTTCCGCGGTACACGTAA